>CM051244.1:156128962-156381462 GCA_027917425.1 Gastrophryne carolinensis | reverse complement strand
GCCCTTATGGGTGAAATGCTTGCCACTCCCCTTCCATTCAGCTTTCTATGCCAAGCATTATTATGCACAGCACTGAATGCTGAATGGTAACTGTGAAGGAACGATCTAGCTTAAGTGCGGAAAACTCACATATACAAGTCTGGAGTTCCCCTTTATTTCCCCCGGTTAAGGCTTCCTAGTCATAAATGCACAGGTCTAATCTCTTCAGGAAGAGGAATTAGCATTTACAGGTTAAGCAGGGCAGATCACAGACTCCCCGCTGATTCTCTGACACCCCCAGCTTGAGAAGGCTGCAGTGGGTCTGCGGCTAGTTGGACCTCTGGCTGTGAATTTGTCACATCAAAAGATGAGGGCCGCAGACAAGCGGTTCCAACACAAATCGGACCATAGCTGCGCCACCATATGTCCCAGCACCAAACCAGGTACAGAATCAGAACCGGCTCACAAAACCGCACACGGAGGTAGGTAACCCCGGGCTCGGCAACAAAGGAAAACTAGAAAAATGGAGATCTAAGTTTCTGACCCACTTAGGGACTCCATTTCTGGACTCATTGGATGCCCGGCATCCAGCCCAATCTTTTGGTGCTGTATCCAAAGCCATACGACCCTCTCTGCTCAAAGTTATAACCCCTAAAGGGTTTTAGGGGCTAAAGCACGCTCCAGAATAGTGGAAGGTGGCAATCCGTCCCACAGAAGGGAGGGGGGGAGGGGAGAGACCTGCTTAAAATTAGGCCAAGGGGATGAAAACATGGTCACTCCTGCAGAGGTCACGATTCCCGCGTGCCGGAGGTGTCCATCCACCCAGCTTGCCACTTACCTTTTGTGGGAGCTCTCATCACCACTACTCTGCAAACTGCATGCTAAGGTAACTGACCATTGTCTCTCTGTGTAACTCACTGTAACCTGTAACTTTCTCAGAACAGCATCTGTATCATTTCATATTCCATCATAGCCAAATGTTTGTTATCACTGCCTAGTGTGCTTATAGCATTAAAACTTATATTTAACTTGAGCCAAGCTCTGTCGCCAGCCATAGTTATGTCGGACTGGTTGAAGTGCCATGTCCTTTTTCCAACCATTGCCACATTTAACCATGTGGAAGTGCCAAGCTCTGTTGCCAACCATAGCCATGTTTGAGCTTGACTGAGTGCCATACTCTGTTGGCAGCCACTGCCATGTCTGACCACATCCAAGTGCCAAGTCCTGCTACCAACCATAGCCATGTCTGAGCTCGACCAAGTGCCACACCCTATTGCTAGCCATTGCCATGTCTGACCACGTCCAAGTGCCAAGCCCTGTTGCTGATCATAGCCAGGTCTGACCATGTCAAGTGCCAAGCCCTGCTGCCAACTATTGCCACGTCTGACCATGTTCAAGTACCAAACCCCCTTCCCAGCTATTGCTATGCCTCACCACATCCGAGTGCCAGGCCTAACCACATCCAAGCCCTGTTGCTGACTAGCCACTTTTGACCAGGTCAGAATGCCATGCTCTGTTGCCAACCATAGCTACGTCGGACTGATTTAAGTGCCTTGCCCTTCTGCCAACCATTGCCAGATCTAACTATTGTCGAAGTGCCAATTTCTGTTGCCAACCACACATGTCTGAGCTTAACCAAGTGCCAAGGCCTGTTGCCAGCCATTGCCATGTCTGTCCACATCCAAGTGCCAAGCCCTTGGATCATAGCTAGGTCTGACCATGTCAAGTGTCAAGCCCTGCTGCCAACCATTGCCACATTTGACCATGTCCAAGTACCAAACCCTCTTGCCAGCTATTGCTAAGCCTCACCACATTCGAGTGCCAGGCCTAACCACATCCAAGCCCTGTTGCTGACTAGCCACGTATGACCAGGTCTGAATGCCAAGCTCTGTTGCCAGCCATAGTTATGTCGGACTGGTTGAAGTGTCATGGCCTTTTTCCAACCATTGCAACATTTAACCATTTGGAAGTGCCAAGCTCTGTTGCCAACCATACATGTCTGAGCTTGGCCAAGGGCCACACCTTGTAGCCAGCCATTGCCATGTCTGACCACGTCTAAGTGCCAAGACCTGCTGGCAACCATAGCCATGTCTGAGCTTGATAGAGTGTCACACCCTGTTGCCAGCCATTGCCATGTCTGACCACGTCCAAGTGCCAAGCCCTGTTTCCGACTACTGTCGCATTTGACTACTGCCAAGTCTAACCACGTCTAAGCTCTTTTGCTGACTATAGCCACTCATGACCATGTCTAAATGCCAAGTCATGCTGTCAACCCTAGTTATGTCAGAGCAGGTCCAGGTGCCAATGGTTCTTTTGCTAACCATAGCCACATCTAGCCATCTCTAAGTACCAAGCCCTGTCCTTGACCATTACTGGGTCTGACCAAGTCTTGTTGCTCACCACTGCTCTGTCTAGTCATGCTCAAGTGCCAAGCCTCATTGCTGACCATTGCCATGTTTGACCACATCTAATTGCTAATCACTGTTGCTGACCATTGCCACATTTGGCAAGTGATAACCCTAGTTGCTGACCAGTGCCATATCTGGCCACACCCAAGTGCCAAGCTCTGTTCCTGACATTGTCACGCCTGACCAACTGCAAGTGCCAAGCACTTATATTGACTATAGTCACACCAAACTGACCACTGCTATGTCTGACATAGTCCAAGTGCCAAACCCTGTTGCTGACAATTGCCAAGTCAGATCATGTCCAAGTACCAAGCCCTCTGGCAACCAATTGCCATGTCTGGCCACATCCAATTGCCAAGGCCCATTGCTGACCATTGCCATGTCTGACCACATACAAATGCCAAACCCTTTTTTCGATCATTGTCACATCTGACTACAAGCAAATGTCAAGCCCTGTTGCTGACCATAGGCACTTCAGACAATGCTTACGGTATTTTTCGCCCTTAAGACGCAGACGGTTTTGGAGGAGGAAAATACCCCAAAAAATATTCTAAACCAAATATTGTGCTAAAACACCCCATTACAGGCAGTGTGGCATTACCCCCACCCATTCGCCATTGGCAGTGTGGAATTCCCCCATCCCATTCCCCATGAGCAGTGTGGCATTCCCCCCATCTCATTTCCCATAGGCAGTGTGGCATCCCCTCTCCCATACAGGCAGTGTAGTATCCCCTCATCCCATCCCCATAGGCAGTGTGGTATCCCCCCATCCCATTCCCATAGGTAGTGTGGCACCCCCCCTCCCATTCCCCATAAGCAGTGTGGCATCCCCACATCCCATTCCCCATAGGCAGTGTGGTATACCCCCATCTCATTCCCCATAGGCAGTGTGGCATTTCCCCCCTATTCCCTTATTCAGTGTGACATTCCCCCCTCCCAGTCCCATAAGCAATGTGGCAGAATCACCCCAACCCGCCAGAAACAAAAAAAGTATACTTACATAAACGCTGTCCCCGCTCTGGTTTCTGGCACCGCCACCGGTTCTCGGGCCAGCGCTCTGACACCCAAGAGGCAGTGGTGGGGCCAGATGCCAAAACGGGGACAGCGGACAGCGTTCATTTACCCTGCCTGTCTGCCCACAGCTCGGCTGGCCTCCCGGTGGCCTCCCGGAGCCACAAGACTCATGTAAGTATACTTTTTTCACATTTTTTTTACATTCGCCCAATAAGACGCATTGACATTTTCCTCCCACTTTTGCGTCTTATAGGGCGAAACATAAGGCAAGTGCTAAGCCTTGTTGCGGCCCCTTGTAATTCAAACCTAAACCCATGCCATGTTGCTCAGTGTACCCCCTAACAGCCTATAGGATTACAGCACAGGAAATAAAAGGAGGGATAGGCAGAGAAAAATGTGGGGAAACAAGGACCAGCAGAGGGACCCTTTAATCTCACATCTATGGTTGATGTAACACACTAGAGATAACAGGGAAACAAAAGTTTTTCCATCGCCGAGCACAATGCCGAGAGGCCAGCAGAAAGGTTTGGTAAAGGGCACCTCGTGTAAACTTGTTAAAAGTCAGATCTACAGGGACCTGCCGGGAGACTGGTACATTAAAGGTTACCATTACATAACTGACCTAATATACTCATGGCAACACTTTTTAGAACTCGGTGGCAAAATGTGAAAAGTTTGTTTACTGTTGAAAAGTTTTAAAAAATTAGTTTAAGAAAATAGTGTGGAGGGGACCCAAGCCTAGTTGCTGACTATAGCCATGTCTGACCACCTCCAAGTGCCAAGCCCTGTATATGACCATTGTTACATCTGACTACAACCAAATGCCCTGCTGCTGACCATAGGCTTACCGTATGTTTCACCCCATAAGACGCACCTAGAATTTGGAGGAGGAAAATAAGAAAAAATATATAATATATATAACCAAATGTTGTGTTAAAACACCTCATTACGGTCAGTGTGGCATCCCCCACCCCATTCCATATAGGCAGTGTGGCATTCCCCCCCCCCATTCCCCATATAGGCAGTGTGGCATTCCCCCTCCCATTCCCTATAGGCAGTGTGGCATCTTCCCTCCCATTCTCAAAGGCAGTGTGGCATCCCCCCCCACCCCATTCCCCATAAGCAGTGTGGCATTCCCCCGTCTCATTTCCCATAGGCAGTGTGGCATTCTCCCCACCCCATTCCCTATAGGAAGTGTGGCATTCACCCATCCCATTTCCCATAGGCAGTGTGGCATTCCCCCCTCACATTCACCATAGGCGGTTTGGCATCCCCCCCCCCCATCCCATTCCCCATAGGCGGTTTGGCATTCCCCCCCATCCCATTCCCCATAGGCAGTGTGGCACTCCCCCCATCCCATTTCCCACAGGCAGTGTGACATCCCCCTCCCATTCCCCACAGGCAGTGTGGCATTCCCCCTCCCATTTCTCATAGGCAATGTGGCATTCCCCTGTCTCATTTCCCACAGGCAGTGTGGCATTCCCCCCTCCCATTTCCCATAGGCAATGTGGCATTCCCCTGTCTCATTTCCCACAGGCAGTGTGGCATTCCCCCTCCCATTTCTCATAGGCAATGTGGCATTCCCCTGTCTCATTTCCCACAGGCAGTGTGGCATTCCTCCCTCCCATTTCCCATAGGCAGTGTGGCATCCTCCCTCCCATTTCTCATAGGCAATGTGGCATTTCCCCCTCCCATTCCCTACAGGCTGTGTGGCATTCCCCCCTCTCATTCCCCATAAACAGTGTGGCATTCCCCTGTCTCATTTCCCATAGGCAGTGTGGCATTCCCCCCTCACATTCCCCATAGGCAGTGTGGCATTCCCCCATCCCATTTCTCATAGGCATTGTGGCGTTTCCCCCCTCCTATTCCCCACAGGCAGTGTGACATCCCCCTCCCATTCCCTACAGGCAGTGTGGCATTCCCCCCATCTCATTCCCCATAAACAGTGTGGCCTTCCCCCATCTCATTTCTCATAGGCAGTGTGGCATTCCCCCCTCCCATTCCCCATAAACAGTGTGGCATTCCCCCATCTCATTCCCCATAAACAGTGTGGCATTCCCCCATCTCATTTCTCATAGGCAGTGTGGCATTCTCTGCATCCCATACCCCATAGGAAGTGTGGCATTCACCCATCCCATTTCCAATAGGCAGTGGGGCATTCCTCCTATCCCATTCCCACAGGCGGTGTGACATTCCCTCCTATCCCCTTATTCAGTGTGGCATTCCCCCCATTCCCATAGGCAGTGTGGCATAAGACACTGCAGATAAAAGGTAAACAAAAATGTTTCCACCCCCCACCAGTCCCCCTATCGATACACCTAATAAGTAGGACATTGAACCCACTATTACAGTGCAAATATTTCATTAAAAGAAACAGTCAGATATCATAGAGACATTTGGCCCATGGCCATGTGGAGATCCACCAAACATGATGTGTTGGTGGCTTTCGAGGAAAGGGTTGGGGAACACTGACCTAGTCCATAACACACACCAAGCAACATGCCCAATATGGAGCATTGACAAGTGGTTTCCTCCACCCTTGTGAACGATACATCTCTGGCGTGTGACTAGGCACATTTGACGTCAAACATCTTATGAAGATCTCCACCTTGAGTGATTGATGAGGCCCCAAGTATCTCCCAGTCTTCCCAACACCGATGGCTATGGAAAGCCATGACAAGTTGCTAATTCTGAATCTCAGCAACTCTGAGGCCCGTCTGTGCTTTTCTGGCCATTTCCTGCCCTTTTGGTCTGAAAAGAAGTGATAACAAGAACCGACATTTGGGGCCGACATCTGCTTCCTGTTTTTGTTCGTAACAAGCCGTCGTCCGAGAGGGGCAGGGCTGAAGACTTTCGTAGTCAGCGTCCTTCAAAATGCTGTTTTTTATTTTACAAATGTTTAGATAATATATTCACAGCTGTGGGAAGTGTGTCATGTCTAGTAAGAGCCCACCACCTGCCGGTTGACCCGACCCCGATAACGACATTATCACGCTGCTCGGCCCTCGAAAGAAAAACATTGGCGTAGACGATTTTTGAGAGCTTCTGCAGTGGTGCTTTATGTAGACGACAGTTTATTTTATCAACAGTTAGCTCATTCCATACAAATAGGGGATCCGATCATTATTTTGTAACTTTTGTTTTTCTCTAATGGCCAATAAAAGAGCCAATAAAAGATCCAACCTCACCCCATTCCACATGCCCTCCTCTTTTGTTGCCAGTGGCCTTTGCGGTGGTTTGGTCTGGGGTGTGGTCACCAGGAGGTTAAAGTGGACCAAAACCCACTATAAGACTCCGGGCGGATCGATTCCCTCAGCCTGGGGCATCAAAAATCGGGATGCCCCGCTGTGTGAAACCCCCCAGGTCGCCCCATTTACTTACCTTGTTTCCAGTCCAACGACTATCCCTCTAGCAGGCATTTGTGAATGGCTGACGTGGGCACGCTCCTTGTTAGAGGGAAGCGGAGGATGCCACCGTCAGCGAGCTCGGAGCCACTGCTCTTAGACGAAGCCTTAGATGACGTGACCTCAGCGGCTCCGAGTGCGCTGATTGGACGCGCGCCCGAGCATGCGCTGTAGGACCGGGAAGAGGTGAGTTGCCTTAGGCGATCTGGGGGGTTTCACGTAGCGGGGCACCCCCCGATTCGGGAAAAGAACGAAGACCCAGGATAGTCAAAATCCTGGGTTTTGGTCCACTTTAACAGAAGGGACAGGTACAATGCCTTTTGATCACCTGTGATGAAAACTGTACCTTGTGGCCTCGGCTGAGGTCACTGTCATGCTGTATGTTTCCTTTTAAATGCCTTAAAGTGGACCAAAACCCACCATGATCGGCCCGGGAATCTATAAGATTCCCAAGCCAATCGATTCCCCCCCGGGGCATCCAAAATCGGGATGCCCCACTGTGTGAAACCCCCCAGGTCGCCCCATTTACTTACCTCGTTTCCTGGGCCCACGGCGCCTCTAAGAGCAGCAGCCACATCCCACTATCCCTCTAGCAGGACTCGGCCATTCACAAATGCCTGGAGCAGGCACAGAGGATGCGGCCGTCAGGGCGCTCAGAGCCACTGCTCTTAGACATGCCGTGGGACCTGGAAGAGGTGAGCTGCTCTCGACATCCGGGGGGGTTTCACGCAGCGGGGCACCCCCAATCAGGGTTCCTCGGTGGAAAGGACCAAAACCCAGGATAGTCAAAATCCGGGGTTTTAGTCTACTTTAACAACCCTGACTGGCTGTGGGGTAGTTTCACTACCACCAGTGAACCCAGTCCCTTAGTAATGCTACCAGCTCTAGTTTGACAGACCTCAGTATGTTATCAGGACTGTATCAGGCCAGACACCAGCCCAGTAGCATTTAATACAACTGAGAATCACAAACATACGGATTTGGGATCAAGATAACAGAGCAGCCCAAGATTACGTTTTATATTTTATCGCTTTAAGAGCATACTAAACAAACAATATACATACAATGAATCAATGCAATAAAGGTCAGAAGGGTAAATACAAATGAGGGATTTACAGTTATAATGTAAGTCAGTTACCTTATTACAGATCGATGATAAGCAGTGATGCAGGGCAACCACAGGGGGCTTGTAAAGCCTGCTGGATCCTGGTACTACCTACATGCGTTACATGACCCCAAGAAGAAAGATACCAGAGGGGCTGGTTCTGGTGCCAATGAACCAATCTAACCCTCACTCCAGCCAATTTCCCTATATAAATATCCATACAAGGACAGTTTTATTAAGAAAAGAAAGCCCTATCTGTCCCTCAGACGCTGCAGCAACCAGCAGCACCTTTCCCTAACCACACAGAATCGAGTGCCATGTTGCGGGCCCTGCCTTTTATATGGCGGGGTTACGTGTCCCGCCAGGCCAATGTCTGCAACTTGAGTTCTGTGGATCTCAGTGCCTTGATGCCCAGGAATGAAGTGAGACCCAATGCATGCATATATACGTTATAATTTGGAGATTCAAAATAATGCATTTAGCTTATGATCCATGTGCACTACGGCTTCCTATTTCTTTATTAAATACTGGTCCCAGCATGTCTGGGATAAATGCTTTGAAGCATATTTTCCATCACAGCCTCACGGCAGGTGTTTCCTGTAAGCAAAGCTTGTTGTTGGCTTATCTGTTCCAGGTGTGAACGGTACCAGTAAAATCCTTTCAAGTTGAGGACCCCTGCTGGGCACTTGGTGACCCTGGTTTAGGCTCGCCTTTTAAATATGGTCTATTGTTTACTGATCGGACATGAGCCAGCCAGAGATTCCATCATGTTCCTCACACCACCATATTAAGGACAGGAGTGCTCCCAATAAAGCATTGTGAGTGACCAACAGCGATGAAGCTCTTGGAGCTGCCTACTGGAGACCTGTTATATATATGTTAAGTCCCTCCCCTAGGTCAGTGGTAGAGGTGTGAAGAGCGAGGGTGGGTTTGGACCTAGGGTTCCTCTGTCACTTGGTCGTGAGTAAGGTACGTCTACTCTTTGCAGCTTATTCTTCCAGTTACTCTCTAAAGACGACTCGGGTGAGAAAAAAAAGGATTCTTTATTCCAGCTTCCCTTGAGACCTTCAGGCTTCTGCTGGCCTTACTCTCATTTTTCATGGTACTGTATTAAGGTCCTGTTCAAGCCTGACTTCCCTCAGGGCTTTCCACAGACTACTTGTCTGCCTACTCTAGTTGGTGCTGGCTCCTGCTGGAATCCACTCCTCTCGAACATTGAACGATATCCCCTCTGATGGCTTTGCGGGAATCCACTCCTCTCTAACATTAAATGATATCTCCTCAGATGGCTATTGCTGGAATCCACTCTGACATTAGATGTTATCCCCTCAAATAAATCACATGGAACAAAGAACTAGGGCAAGTCTCCCCTTAAATACTAAGACTGTATCTACTGCTACCTCCTCACATAGACCCACCCAGTCATGTGTGCATGGATCAGGCCACATTGCTCACACAGTCTGGATACATTGGCACCAGACAATTGTTATGCCACTGGGTGACCTGATGCCCATATTTACTTGGGGTCCAGGATTGTCTTCCTACCAACATTTGGGGTCCTAGATTGGTACACCACCAATGCTTTGGATTCTTTCAAGGCTTGGGACCATATATCTTTATTCCACTGAGACTTGGGGTACTAGTTTGTCACCACACAAATTATTGGAGTCCTACATTTTTGCCCAATCAACACTTGGTGTCATATGTCATCGTCCCACCAAGGCTTAGGGTCCTAGAGTGTTGCACAACCAACCTTCTGGTCCTAGGTTGTTGCCCCGAATTGGCATGAAGCTCTAGATTATCGTCCCATCAAGGCTTGTGATCCTAGATTGTAATCCTACCGATGCTCTAGGTCCTAGATTGTAGCCCTAACTCTGCTTGCAGCCCTAGATTGTTACCTCATTTGTGCTTGGTGTCCTTGAATGTTATCCTACTGAGGCTCTGGGCCCTATATTGTTCCCCAACCAATGCTGGGGGGGGGGGGGGGTTAAATCTTCACCCCACCGAGGAAAGTGGTCCTAGATTGGCTTGAGGTCCTAGATTGTCAGGTAACTGAAGTTTGGGCTTGTACATTATTATCTCACAAAGGCATGGGAGTCCTATATTGTAATTTTACTGCTGCTTGAGGTCCAAGATTACCATCCTACTGAGACTTGAGATCCTAAATTATGGCCATGGCTAGGGGGGCTGAATTGTTGTCCTGGTGAGGGTTTAGGCCTTAGATTGTCATCTCACTGACACTCGGGGTCCTAGATTGTTG
Organism: Gastrophryne carolinensis; assembly: GCA_027917425.1. Taxonomy (NCBI): domain Eukaryota; kingdom Metazoa; phylum Chordata; class Amphibia; order Anura; family Microhylidae; genus Gastrophryne; species Gastrophryne carolinensis. The sequence continues at coordinate 156,371,292 of CM051244.1, read as the reverse complement.
TCCAACCGAGGCTCAGGGTCCTAGATTACCATTCCACCTAGGTTTGGTTCCATGGATTACCATCCTACTATGGCTTGGGGTCCTGGATTGTTGTCCTTCTGAGGCTTGGGGCCCTAGATAGTCGATCTACTGAAGCTTGGCGTCCGAGATTGGCATCTCACTGACGTTTTGGGTCCTAATATGTTGTCCTACCTAGGCTCTGGGTTCTAGTTTACCATCCCACCAAGGCCTAGGTCCTAGATTACCATCCCACTGAGACTTAAAGCCTTAGATTACAATCCTACTGTGGTTTAGGGTCCTAGATTGTTGACCTACCAAGGCTCCGGGTCCTACATTACCATCCCACCGAGGCTTAGGGTCCTAAATTACTATCCTATTGAGATTTGGGGCAGTAGATCACCACCCCACTAAGGCTTGGGGCCCTAGATTACCATCCTTCCATGGTTTGGGGACCTGGATTGTTGTTCTACTGATGCTCTGGGTCCTTGATTGTTGTCCTACCAAGGCTCAGGACCCTACATTACCATCCCACTGAGATTAGATTGTTACATAGAAACCTAGAATCAAAGAAGGTTCTTGGCAGAAGGAGACCATACAGTCCATCAGTCTGCCCTTATGTATATACTGCCTTATCTGTTTTTTAAGAGAGTTTTCATTAGTTTGACCACTACAGATGTTAAACTAGCTAGCCTGTAATTTGTTGTCCTATTGGGGGTCAGGGTTCGAGTTTACCATCCCACCAAAGCTTGAGATCCTAGATTCGATTCACACTGAGGATTGGGGCCCTAGATTACCATCCCACCAAGGGTTGGGGTCCTAGATTACCATCACACTGAGAATTGGGACCCTAGATTACCATCCCACCAAGGCTTGGGGTCCTAGATTACCATCACACTGAGAATTGGGGCCCTAGATTACCAACCTACCAAGGCTCAGGGTCAGGGTTCTAGACTACCAGCCCACCAAGTCTTAAGGTCCTAGATTACTGTCCCACTAAGGTAAGTAAAGACCTTCTCCAAACTTTAGATAACCCTCTAGGGTTCCTCTATGTGTGGTCATAATCCAGCAAAAAGGACAAGGATCACCTGATGCCTACATGTAATAAATTGAAATTCCTGAGAAAAATTCTATCTTTATGGTGGCAAAAATCAAAGCAAACCCCAGGGTAAGTCGGGGGTAATAAGAAGCGATGGCAGGCCTCTGCCTCTAATGGGCTCACACCTTGTAGCAGCTCTCTCATAAGCAATCTGTGGCAGCTGAAGGCTTGTTAGAGTCCATTAAAGATCGGGAAACACATTGACGCATGGAGCGGGGGGGAAGGGGGGATCGGAATCAATCAGTGAGTGTAATTCTCGCCTCCTGAGGCTTTTTGAAGCCCAGCAGGGGTCACCTTGCAGCTCTTTCCAAACGCTGGCCTGGAAAAGGATGAATCCAACAGTTCCTGGCTGCCGGCAGCTGTTCTCGCCCGTGGTGGATCCTGTCCAATTAAAGCTGACAAACTGACAGGCACCTGCGATGATAACTTGTTTAGGAGAACGAAGGAAAAAAAAAGTGACTGGGAAGGGTGAGGTGAAAGGGGGGATAATGAGGAGCCGAGGGGGCAGACCACAGACAGTGGTGACATCTAGCATGCCAAAGGCGTAAGGTCAACACAAAAAGACGATGAAAACACCACCACAGGTTGGTAATAGTAATATTTTAATAACTATTATTATTGCTATTATTAATATCAGTATTGTTATTAATGATAATAATTACTACTCGAACTAACCAAAAATAATAATAATTAACCAAAAAATGTGTGTGTGTGTGTGTGTGTGTGTGTGTGTGTGTGTGTGTGTGTGTGTGTGTGTAATATATATATTTATTTATAGTATAGATACAAATTACCACTGGTTGGTAATAGTATTATTATAATAACTATTATTATTGCTATTATTAATATCAGTATTTATTGTTATATATTGTTATATTTACTTATGTTTACTTATTGTTATATTTACTTATTTTACTTGTTTCACATGATTGTATTATGTATATGGTTTGTAAATGCATTCGTTTGGCTGGTGTTGCTCTGATTGGCTGCATCAGCTCTGATGTCACGTGGGACACGCCCACTGACATCAGGCGGTAATCCCGGGCCCTCTGAGGACATTTAATCCTCAGTGGAGGGGAATCTCTGCTTGCTTGTTGTTGCTCCCTGATGAAGAGGCGCTAGACGCCCCGAAACGTTGGATTTTGTTGGATCTTTTTGGTCTTTGCTGTGATATCGACTTGTTGGATTTGAATACAATATCTTTTGGAGTGCTGGCTGATCGTCTTTCTTCCCTGGCAGATTTGGGATGCCCTGCTGTGTGTATCCCTGGGATTGCCAAAAAGCTCACCTCTCCCTGGTACCCACATGGGCCGATCAGCCAATCAGCAGCACTCATTCGATTCAGATTTCCCTTACCGCACTGTGGTTGATGGGGCAAGGAAATCTGAATGGAACGAGCGTCCCCGTCCCTGCCTCTTGCTCCGCATCCGCAACAGCCATTCGGGAAGGCATGATGCGGGGGGGGTGCCCACAGCTAGAGATATGCCGGAGATGTAGCAGTGGTGCCACGTAGAGGTAAGTAATATATTGGGCACAGTGAAGCATCCGAATTCGGGGTGCCCCATAAAGATAGAGACCACCACCCCTTGAGACATTGAGGGGGTGGTTGCTCCTCTTTAATGGTGGCATAACATAGTAAATCGGATATACATGGTTTTAATATATTATTATTAGTATTATTATTATTATTATTATTATTATTATTAATAAATATCAAAAATAATAATTAAAAAATAAAATAATAATAATGATGATGATAATAATAAATTTAAATAATAATATAATTTAATATTATATTATCCTTGTGCTAAAAATTATACCAGGTGACCAGAGGCAGGGGGTTCACAAAGCGATGTATCCAGGTTTAGGATGCCCCGGAGGCCAGGAGTCACCCAGCCTTGAAGCCTTTTTACTTTTTACATGGTTTTGGTCTGCTTTAAATCTCATTGAAAGATCTAAACTTGCACGGGCTGTTTCATTTGCTTGAAGGGGTACCACCAGCTGGCACAAAGAGGTATTACAATTTTAAATTTAATATTTAACCCAATTAAACAGTGCACAATTTAGTCCATCAAAAACAAATCAGTAAAACTAAAAAATCTGATCCTACTCATGAAATTGTGATTGCAGAGTAAACAATAGCCTTTAATTATTTTTTTTTTAATATTATCATTATTTTTTAAATATTATTATCATTATTTTTTAAATATTATTATCATTATTTTTTTAAATATTATTATTATTATTATTATTATTATTATTATTATTATTATCATTATTATTATTATTATTATTATATAATTAATATCAAAATTAAACCTACATTTCCATGTTATTTAAATGCTTAATTTCAGTTGAAATAGAATAAAAAAATCTAAAATGAATAAAGAAAAGAATAAAATAATAATAATAAATAATAATATAAATAATAATAATAAAGTAATACATAAATTAATCATTAAATAATGATTAATTGATTAATTAAAAAAAAACATTAAAAAGGTGTTTATTTTACTTTTTGCTCAGATTTGCTTCATTCCTGGTCAATTCCAACAAGGATGCTGCCACTGAGGAAGCTGCCTTTGAACTATGAAACGCGTTCAGTTGATTTCGCAAACCTGTTAATAAAAATAAAATGCAGATATCTGATGAGATTGCTGTTCTGCGGCTTCCGGCCCAACTGACTTCTATTGCTTATGCTTTGTTGCATACACCTCCAAGGAGACAATGGGGCGGCAGCCACAGACAATCCCATCATGGCTGCTTCCATGAATCACAAGAGTTATTTAGACCGGACAATCCCTTTAAGAAAGGCCTTCTTAGCAGGACACATCTGAAGACTTAACATTTGCGTAGGCTACTCCTTAATATTAGCAACTAATATTATTTATATTTCTGTAACATTTATTAATGATTTATTTTTGGTATACAAAATATATTATATAGACTGCTGTATTCTCCTCCTTTAACTGCTGCTCCTGTGTTTCTAGTCGCTGCGCTTGTTTACAGTCTGCCCCCTAGTGGCTCAAAGTGCTAATGGCGAAAAACGAAATTAAAAAAGGGGCTTCATTAAAGTGGACCAACACCCAGGGGGGATCTATAAGATTCCCGGACCGATCAGATCCCTCCCCGCGGGGCATCCGAAATCGGGATGTCCCGCGGGGAGGAACCCCCCAGGATGCGCACAATCCTTACCTTACCGGCGATCCAACGGCACATGCGCGAGACGCGGCCGCGTCTCTCGCTTCCCTCTAGCAGGGCGCGCTCCCGCGCCGGCCGTTTTGTGAATGGCCGGCGCAGGCGCGCTCCCTGTTAGAGGGAAGCGAGAGACGCAGCCAATGACAGCGCTCTGGTATGCGCGTCCAAGCGGCTTTGGACGCGCATACCAGAGCGCCTCTGAGCGCTGTCATTGGCCGGACGAGGTCACGTGGGAGCGGGGAGAGGTGAGTTTTTGCGGCGATAAGTCTGTAGTCTTTCCCCTGTATTTCAGGCTGCATAGGGTGCCGCACATGCCTGGAGATCGCCCCCTGCTGGCAGAAAAGGGGATGTATTGAATATTACATAGACCCTCAATACAGAAATAACTTTAAAGTTGACCTAAACCCCTTGTGGTGCTGAGAAGCCTGTCCCTGGTAAACAAGCGCAGTGAAGTTGGCAGTTTACTCAGCTTTTTTACTGGGGGAAATCACTCCTGAAATGTACACATTTCCTGAACTCTAAACATCCCATAAATCAGTCGCCGATTTGCGCTTGCGGAAAATAACAGGCGCAAGATTCCGTATGGGCGCACCACCTTAAGAAATGCGCTTCAAATTTAGACGACAATAAATCAGAAGGAAGCCTGAGCGCGACTTGGCGCTCAAAAAAAGTGCTCCCCATGAGTGAATCCCCCAGTCCCAAATAGATGAAATTGAAGATTTAGGTAAGTTAAAGCCGACCTTCACCCTGAATAAGAGCCTATCTTATATGTTTCCCCCACCCTGTACATATAGATTGCTCACATTAATCCGGACCTTCACCCTGAATAAGAGTCTATCTTATATGTTTCCCCCACCCTGTACATATAGATTGCTCACATTAATCCGGACCTTCACCCTGAATAAGAGTCTATCTTATATGTTTCCCCCCCCGTACATACAGATTGCTCACATTAATCCGGACCCTCACCCTGAATAACAGTCTATCTTATATGTTTCCCCCCCTGGACAAACCGATTGCTCACATTAATCCGGAGCTTCACCCTGAATTAGAGCCTCTCTTATATGTTCCCCCCACCCTGTACATACAGATTGCCCACATTAATCCGGACCTTCACCCTGAATAAGAGCCTATCTTATATGTTTCCCCCCTGTACATACAGATTGCTCACATTAATCAGGACCCTCACCCTGAATAAGATCCTATCTTATATGTTTCCCCTCTGTACATACAAATTGCTCACATTAAAAATCATTCTACCAGCATCTACTGCATTTTCTGAGCCTTTAAACGTCCAAGATGGTGGTACATGGATTCTCAGGCTGCCTGCAGATAGGAATTGTCTTCTGACTGTGCTGCTCTGCATTCTGGAATTGCTGACCTTTTCCTGACCCCAGCTCTGCTCTGTCTGTGCAAAGCACAGCTATAACCCCGCCCCCTCCACACTTCACCCCCCCCCCTCTCCTCTGTATGTGATGCAACTGAGCCAAGATGACGGCGCCGGAAACCTAGAGTCCTGAACAGAGTTGCAGCCCAGTGGGGGAAAGAATGAAAAGTAAGTGACTAAAAACATTAAATATAATAATTTTAGATGCTGGGGAATAGTTTTTTAAGGATTCGGGCTTTTCATTAATGATGCTGAAGGTCCAGTTTAAGTCAATCTCAGACAATCACTCAGCCCGAGAGACACAAAGCAGTGGTCAGTGAGCCACGTGTGGCTCCCAGTCTACATGTAGGGGATCAGGGGTCTAGGGGCTGGGATAATTGGTGGTTGAGTTTATTGATTCGGTTGATTGGTAGGGTTGGTGTTGTGAATTAAGTGAATTGATGAAGTTGGGTTTTCTGGTTGGTTGGGTTTATTGATTAGGTTGATAAGTAGGGTTGGCGTTGTGAATTTGGTGAATTGGTAATGTTGGGTTTTCTGGTTGGTTGGGTTTATTGATTAGGTTGATTAGTAAGGTTGGCATTGTGAATTTAGTGAATCGGTAAAGTTGGGTCTTCTGGTTGGGTTTATTGATTAGGTAGATTGGTAGGGATGGCATTGTGAATTTAATGGATTGGGTGAATTAGGGGCTAGGTTCTCTGATTGGTTGAGTTTAATGGCTAAGTTTAGAGATGAGCGAACTTTTGAAAAATTCGATTCGACTGATTCGCCGAATTTTCCGACAAAAATCGTTTCGACCCGAATAAATTCGCGACGAATCGCTATTAAAAACGGCTATTTCTGAGCCTCCTAGAGCCTCAATAGGGTTGTAAACCATTCTGCCTTGCTGTAACACGCACAGGATGCGTGCTGGGTTAGTTAAATAATACTTTGAAGAAATATCACATGCAGATCAGAGGCATCGCTAATAGAATCGCAGAGCGGCACAATTGCAGAGAGTTGAAGTGGCATCACTATGAGGGGCAGAAGGAGCCCAAACATTGCTTTAAAGAGACACTGGAGTTGGCAGCAGCAGGAGCCCAAAAATTGGATGAATCACACCCTGGAGTTGGCAGGAGTTGACAGCAGCAGCAGCAGCAGCAGCAGGAGCCCAAATATTACTTTAAAGAGACCCTGGGGTTGGCCTCAGGAGCCCAAAAATTGGATGAATCACACCCTGGAGTTGGCAGCAGCAGCAGCAGGAGCCCAAATATACACTGGAGTTGGCTTCAGGAGCCCAAAAATTGGATGAATCACACCCTGGAGTTGGCAGAAGTTGGCAGCAGCAGCAGCAGGAGCCCAAATATACACTGGAGTTGGCTTCAGGAGCCCAAAAATTGGATGAATCACACCCTGGAGTTGGCAGGAGTTGACAGTAGCAGCAGCAGGAGCCCAAATATACACTGGAGTTGGCTTCAGGAGCCCAAAAATTGGATGAATCACACCCTGGAGTTGGCAGCAGCAGCAGCAGGAGCCCAAATATACACTGGAGCTGGCTTCAGGAGCCCAAAAATTGGATGAATCACACCCTGGAGTTGGCAGAAGTTGGCAGCAGCAGCAGCAGGAGCCCAAATATACACTGGAGTTGGCTTCAGGAGCCCAAAAATTGGATGAATCACACCCTGGAGTTGGCAGGAGTTGACAGTAGCAGCAGCAGGAGCCCAAATATACACTGGAGTTGGCTTCAGGAGCCCAAAAATTGGATGAATCACACCCTGGAGTTGGCAGCAGCAGCAGCAGGAGCCCAAATATACACTGGAGTTGGCTTCAGGAGCCCAAAAATTGGATGAATCACACCCTGGAGTTGGCAGAAGTTGGCAGCAGCAGCAGCAGCAGGAGCCCAAATATACACTGGAGTTGGCTTCAGGAGCCCAAAAATTGGATGAATCACACCCTGGAGTTGGCAGAAGTTGGCAGCAGCAGCAGCAGGAGCCCAAATATACACTGGAGTTGGCTTCAGGAGCCCAAAAATTGGATGAATCACACCCTGGAGTTGGCAGAAGTTGGCAGCAGCAGCAGCAGGAGCCCAAATATACACTGGAGTTGGCTTCAGGAGCCCAAAAATTGGATGAATCACACCCTGGAGTTGGCAGAAGTTGGCAGCAGCAGCAGCAGGAGCCCAAATATACACTGGAGTTGGCTTCAGGAGCCCAAAAATTGGATGAATCACACCCTGGAGTTGGCAGAAGTTGGCAGCAGCAGCAGCAGGAGCCCAAATATACACTGGAGTTGGCTTCAGGAGCCCAAAAATTGGATGAATCACACCCTGGAGTTAGCAGGAGTTGACAGTAGCAGCAGTAGGAGCCCAAATATTACATTAAAGAGACCCTGGGGTTGGCCTCAGGAGCCCAAAAATTGGATGAATCACACCCTGGAGTTGGCAGAAGTTGGCAGCAGCAGCAGCAGGAGCCCAAATATACACTGGAGTTGGCTTCAGGAGCCCAAAAATTGGATGAATCACAACCTGGAGTTGGCAGGAGTTGACAGCAGCAGCAGCAGCAGGAGCCCAAATATTACTTTAAAGTGACACTGGGGTTGGCTTCAGGAGCCCAACAATTGGATGAATCACACCCTGGAGTTGGCAGAAGTTGGCAGCAGCAGCAGCAGGAGCCCAAAAAATGGCCTAAAGACATAAATATGTTTTGCACCATTTGGAAAGTGTAAAACGTGGCACCATGCTGAATCTAGTCGCATGCATCAGGCATTGGTGGGTGGAAATCCTGGCTGATCCATCCCTGATTCATTTTGACAAAGGTGAGTCTCTCCACATTTTTAGTTGACAGACGAGTTCTCCTCGCCGTAACTATGGCCCCCGCCGCACTAAACACCCGCTCAGATGGCACGCTACTTGCCGGGCAGGACAGCTTTTCCAGGGCAAACTCTGCTAGTTGCGGCCACAAATCAAGTTTGGCTGCCCAGAAGTCCAGCGGATCCTCAAGGTGTGTTGGCATGGTCATGTCAAAGTATGACATGACCTGCTGGTTGAGGTCCTGCTCCAGGTCTTCCTGCTGCTCATGAGTAGCCTCACTATGCGGGTGTAGAAAGCTACTCATTAGCGACTGAAGACTGAGGCTGCTGCTGCTGCTGATGGAGCTGCTGCTGCTGCTCCTGCCAACCCCCCCAGCGGCCATGGCAGTGGTAGGTGAGCGCAGAGGTCCCCTCGAGTCAGACCTGCGAGAGTATGGACCATGGCGCAGATAGGCATCGGCCAACTGCCTACGTAGAATGTCTTTGTAGTAGTTGAGTTTGTCCTCCCTCTCGGTGGGTTTAAAAAATGCCCCCATTTTGTGCCGGAAGCGAGGGTCCAATAAGGTGGACAGCCAGAAGTCATCCCGCCGACAGATGGAAACAATTCTGGGGTCACTACGCAAGCACGTGAGCATGCTTCGTGCCATTTGCGCAAGTGACTCGGATGGACTACCTGTCTCCATCTCCACTGCATACTGCCACGGTGTGCCCGGGTCCTCTGTCTCGCCTTCCTCAAAAACCTCTAGCTCCTCTGGCTGCTTCTGCTCCTCCTCTCCTGTCCGCTGACTAGATAAACCAGCCATTTCGCCAAGCCTAAACTGTGTTTCGCTGGGCAACTCCTCCTCCTCCTCTTCCTCCTCCTCCTCCAGTTCAGCTCCAACGGGGTTCATGTGGCCGTAAGATGTAAACGCCATGTCTCCAGTGCCCTGACCAGCCATGGTTTCCAACATGTGCTGTAGTACATGAAGCAGTGGAATCACGTCGTTCATCCCGTAATCCTGCCGACTGACAAATAAAGTGGCTTCCTCAAAGGGCCTGAGCAAACGGCAGGTGTCACGTATGAGCTGCCACTGGTTGACATTGAAGTTACACAGGGGAGTCCCCCTATCTGCTTGGATCATCAGGAAATCCGTGATGGCTTTTCTCTGTTCATATAATCGGTCCAACATGTGAAGGGTGGAATTCCAACGGGTGGAAACATCGCAAATCAGACTATGTTGGGGGATACCATTCTGACGCTGTAGCTCAAGAAGGGTGTGTTTGGCGGTGTAGGAGTGGCTGAAGTGCATGCAAAGTTTCCTTGAAGTTGTTAGGATGTCCTGCAGATGGGGGGAACACTTCAGAAACCGCTTGACAACCAGATTGAAGACGTGAGCCATGCAGGGGGCATGGGTCAGGCTTCCTTGGCGCAGCGCAGACAAAATGTTCTTCCCATTGTCGGTAACCATGATTCCCATTTTAAGTTTTCTCGGAGTAAGCCATGTTTGGATTTCCTGATGAATACATTTAAGCAGTTCCTCCCCTGTGTGACTCCATTTGCCAAGACAAACCATGTGAAGCACTGCGTGACACCTCCGTGCCCTGCACACATGGTAGACTGGAGGGGCACTGAGACTTGAGCCTACAGTGGAGGGTGAGGAGATGGCGGAGGATGAGGAGGCCGAGTCGCACGGTGTCACAGGCCCAATGGGCAGAGAGCGCGGAGGCCGAAGCGGCGTGACCTGTCCAAGTTGCTGCTGCAAAGGGACCACATTCACCCAGTGGGCCGTAAACGACATGTACTGCCCCTGACCGTAGTTACAGCTCCAGATGTCGGCGCTGCCATGTATTTTGCTACACACCGACAGGCTCAAGGACTGGCCCGCCTTCTGTTCAACAAAAGTGTGCAGCGCTGGTACTGCCTTCTTGGCAAAGAAATGACGGCTTGGGACTCTCCACCTCGGCTCGGCACAAGCCATCAGTTCTCTGAAAGGTGCAGATTCCACCACCTGAAAAGGGAGCGACTGCAGCACCAGCAACTTGGACAGGAGCACATTCAGCTTCTGCGCCGTAGGATGAGTGGGCGCATACTGCTGTCTCTTGGACATGGCTTCGCTGATGGATTGCTGGCGGGATGCATGACTTGGAGGAGGAGGAGGAGCAGGAGCGACAGAGGATGGGTATGACGCACAGCTGCCTTCGGCTGAGGTGCTGGAGCCTTGGCTGGCAGAAATTGGGAGCTCACTTGGTGAGGAAGCAGACTGGACCACCCCTTGGGAGCCTCGGTTCTCCCAGGTCGTTTTATGGTGACGCATCATATGTTGACGCAGGGCCGTGGTGCCAACATTTGGACCCTGGCCACGCTTCACCTTTTGCCTACATATCTTGCATGTGGCCATGTTACCCTCCTGCGGATGCCTCAGGAAAAACTGCCACACTGCCGAGTAGCTACTTTTCCCACCCCCTGGCCTCACTGATTCACTGCTGCTGTTGCCAACTCCAGGAACCCCTGCTCCACTACCTCCCGATAAGGTAGACTGCCGCACAGCAGGTGCTCTACCCCGGCCCCGGCCCCGGCCGGCTCCAGCCTTTGGAATTGTGCCCCCATGCTGACTGCTACCACCTTGCTGCCTCAGCTGCTGACTCCGGGGCAACCTGCGCCCCTCTTCTCCTGATGATGACGATGAAGCCCCTTCATCACCCGGCTCCCAAGTGCGATCGGCTTCATCGTCATCATCATCATCATCATCACCGAGTTGTGGCTGTACGTCACTGATGTTCGTGGATTCGTCAACAGTGTCTGGCGCAGGAGCTGGAACGCTCGCAGCACCCACGACACTGTCCACATCACTATTTGTCTGCCTAGCTAAAGAAGCCACCTCCATTTCTTGGCTGGGCAGTAGCTGCTGACTGTCCTCCTGTATCTGATCGTCCTCCTCACTAAAGAGTGGAGCTGAACCCAAAGCATAGGATACGTCGCAGGGGGAGGGAACGGCGTAGGACAGAGGCAATGGGAGGACAGGGACTGCTCTCGGGGCATGCCAACTCAGGGTTGTGTCAGAGGAACCTACCGACCCTAGACTGGGGGTCTCAGACGTAAGTTGTGATGATGTTGTTGATGAGCGCGTCAACCAATCTACCACGGCAGATGCGTTACTGGTGGAGACCCGACCGCTAGCAGATACTGGCAGATTAGGTCTCTCAGCGTGACTCCTGCTGCTACTGGCCCCCAGTCTGATGCGAGCTCTGCCTGCGGAATCTTGGCCTCTGCCACTCCTCTTTTCACTTCCAGGCACTTGTCTGCCCGACATAGTCTAACTGGCGTGGTAGTAGGTGATATTTTAAGATCCCCCGGGCAGCGGTGGGTCTATATGAAACAGAATATAATGCACACCAAAAGTGAGCAGTAACACTCAGCCTCCAACAGGCCTGCTTAGTGTAAATAAGAGAGCTGCTTAGTGTAAATAAAGAGGGGTATGCTATGTTACAGAATGGGATGCCTCAACAGAAGTGCACCTGGCAGGCAGCAGTAAGCCTATGCCCAGCAAAAGTGTCTTATAATATAAATATAATAAGAGCAAATGGTTATATGGTCTTAAACAGAGGCTGCTTTAGTCACAGAATGGGATGCCCCCAAAAAAGATCCAGTAGTACTATGCCCAGCAAAAGTGTCTTTATCAGGCTAATTTCAAATATAATAAGAGCAAATGGTTATATGGTCTTAAACAGAGGCTGCTTTAGTCACAGAATGGGATGCCCCCAAAAAAGATCGAGTAGTACTATGCCCAGCAAAAGTGTCTTTATCAGGCTAATTTCAAATATAATAAGAGCAAATGGTTATATGGTCTTAAACAGAGGCTGCTTTAGTCACAGAATGGGATGCCCCCAAAAAAGATCCAGTAGTACTATGCCCAGCAAAAGTGTCTTTATCAGGCTAATTTCAAATATAATAAGAGCAAATGCTTATATGGTCTTAAACAGAGGCTGCTTTAGTCACAGAATGGGATGCCCTGGCAGGGACAAGTAGTGCTATGCCCAGCAAAAGTGTCTTTATCAGGCCTAATTTCAAATATAATAAGAGCAAATGCTTATATGGTCTTAAAAAGAGGCTGCTTTAGTCACAGAATGGGATGCCCTGGCAGGGACAAGTAGTGCTATGCCCAGCAAAAGTGTCTTTATCAGGCTAATTTCAAATATAATAAGAGCAAATGCTTATATGGTCTTAAACAGAGGCTGCTTTAGTCACAGAATGGGATGCCCCCAAAAAAGATCCAGTAGTACTATGCCCAGCAAAAGTGTCTTTATCAGGCTAATTTCAAATATGATAAGAGCAAATGCTTATATGGTCTTAAACAGAGGCTGCTTTAGTCACAGAATGGGATGCCCTGGCAGGGACAAGTAGTGCTATGCCCAGCAAAAGTGTCTTTATCAGGCTAATTTCAAATATAATAAGAGCAAATGCTTATATGGTCTTAAACAGAGGCTGCTTTAGTCACAGAATGGGATGCCCCCAAAAAAGATCCAGTAGTACTATGCCCAGCAAAAGTGTCTTTATCAGGCTAATTTCAAATATGATAAGAGCAAATGCTTATATGGTCTTAAACAGAGGCTGCTTTAGTCACAGAATGGGATGCCCTGGCAGGGACAAGTAGTGCTATGCCCAGCAAAAGTGTCTTTATCAGGCTAATTTCAAATATAATAAGAGCAAATGGTTATATGGTCTTTAACAGAGGCTGCTATAGTCACAGAATGGGATGCCCCAAAAAAAGAAGTGGACCTGGCTGGGACCAGTAGTGCTATGCCCAGCAAAAGTGTCTTTATCAGGCCTGATTTCTATGAGAATAAGTGCAAATGGTTATTATGCTATTAAATAGAGGCTGGTGTAGTCACAGAATGGGATGCCACAAAAACCAGAGAGCATGCACAGCAAAAGTGTCTTTATCAGGCCTAATTTCTATGAGAATAAGTGCAAATGGTTATTATGCTATTAAATAGAGGCTGGTGTTGTCACAGAATGAGATGCCACAAAAACCAGAGAGCATGCACAGCAAAAGTGTCTTTATCAGGCCTAATTTCTATGAGAATAAGTGCAAATGGTTATTATGCTATTAAATAGAGGCTGGTGTTGTCACAGAATGGGATGCCACAAAAACCAGAGAGCATGCACAGCAAAAGTGTCTTTATCAGGCCTAATTTCTATGAGAATAAGTGCAAATGGTTATTATGCTACTAAATAGAGGCTGGTGTTGTCACAGAATGGGATGCCACAAAAACCAGAGAGCATGCACAGCAAAAGTGTCTTTATCAGGCCTAATTTCTATGACAATAAGTGCAAATGGTTATTATGCTGTTAAATAGAGGCTGGTGTTGTCACAGAATGGGATGCCACAAAAACCAGAGAGCATGCACAGCAAAAGTGTCTTTATCAGGCCTAATTTCTATGAGAATAAGTGCAAATGGTTATTATGCTATTAAATAGAGGCTGGTGTAGTCACAGAATGGGATGCCACAAAAACCAGAGAGCATGCACAGCAAAAGTGTCTTTATCAGGCCTGATTTCTATGAGAATAAGTGCAAATGGTTATTATGCTATTAAATAGAGGCTGGTGTTGTCACAGAATGGGATGCCACAAAAACCAGAGAGCATGCACAGCAAAAGTGTCTTTATCAGGCCTAATTTCTATGAGAATAAGTGCAAATGGTTATTATGCTATTAAATAGAGGCTGGTGTTGTCACAGAATGGGATGCCACAAAAACCAGAGAGCATGCACAGCAAAAGTGTCTTTATCAGGCCTAATTTCTATGAGAATAAGTGCAAATGGTTATTATGCTATTAAATAGAGGCTGGTGTAGTCACAGAATGGGATGCCACAAAAACCAGAGAGCATGCACAGCAAAAGTGTCTTTATCAGGCCTAATTTCTATGAGAATAAGTGCAAATGGTTATTATGCTATTAAATAGAGGCTGGTGTTGTCACAGAATGGGATGCCACAAAAACCAGAGAGCATGCACAGCAAAAGTGTCTTTATCAGGCCTAATTTCTATGAGAATAAGTGCAAATGGTTATTATGCTATTAAATAGAGGCTGGTGTTGTCACAGAATGGGATGCCACAAAAACCAGAGAGCATGCACAGCAAAAGTGTCTTTATCAGGCCTGATTTCTATGAGAATAAGTGCAAATGGTTATTATGCTATTAAATAGAGGCTGGTGTTGTCACAGAATGGGATGCCACAAAAACCAGAGAGCATGCACAGCAAAAGTGTCTTTATCAGGCCTAATTTCTATGAGAATAAGTGCAAATGGTTATTATGCTATTAAATAGAGGCTGGTGTTGTCACAGAATGGGATGCCACAAAAACCAGAGAGCATGCACAGCAAAAGTGTCTTTATCAGGCCTAATTTCTATGAGAATAAGTGCAAATGGTTATTATGCTATTAAATAGAGGCTGGTGTAGTCACAGAATGGGATGCCACAAAAACCAGAGAGCATGCACAGCAAAAGTGTCTTTATCAGGCCTAATTTCTATGAAATTTCTATGAGAATAAGTGCAAATGGTTATTATGCTATTAAATAGAGGCTGGTGTTGTCACAGAATGGGATGCCACAAAAACCAGAGAGCATGCACAGCAAAAGTGTCTTTATCAGGCCTAATTTCTATGAGAATAAGTGCAAATGGTTATTATGCTATTAAATAGAGGCTGGTGTTGTCACAGAATGGGATGCCACAAAAACCAGAGAGCATGCACAGCAAAAGTGTCTTTATCAGGCCTAATTTCTATGAGAATAAGTGCAAATGGTTATTATGCTATTAAATAGAGGCTGGTGTTGTCACAGAATGGGATGCCACAAAAACCAGAGAGCATGCACAGCAAAAGTGTCTTTATCAGGCCTAATTTCTATGAGAATAAGTGCAAATGGTTATTATGCTATTAAATAGAGGCTGGTGTTGTCACAGAATGGGATGCCACAAAAACCAGAGAGCATGCGCAGCAAAAGTGTCTTTATCAGGCCTGATTTCTATGAGAATAAGTGCAAATGGTTATTATGCTATTAAATAGAGGCTGGTGTTGTCACAGAATGGGATGCCACAAAAACCAGAGAGCATGCACAGCAAAGGTGTCTTTATCAGGCCTAATTTCTATGAGAATAAGTGCAAATGGTTATTATGCTATTAAATAGAGGCTGGTGTTGTCACAGAATGGGATGCCACAAAAACCAGAGAGCATGCACAGCAAAAGTGTCTTTATCAGGCCTGATTTCTATGAGAATAAGTGCAAATGGTTATTATGCTATTAAATAGAGGCTGGTGTTGTCACAGAATGGGATGCCACAAAAACCAGAGAGCATGCACAGCAAAAGTGTCTTTATCAGGCCTAATTTCTATGAGAATAAGTGCAAATGGTTATTATGCTATTAAATAGAGGCTGGTGTAGTCACAGAATGGGATGCCACAAAAACCAGAGATCATGCACAGCAAAAGTGTCTTTATCAGGCCTAATTTCTATGAGAATAAGTGCAAATGGTTATTATGCTATTAAATAGAGGCTGGTGTTGTCACAGAATGGGATGCCACAAAAACCAGAGAGCATGCACAGCAAAAGTGTCTTTATCAGGCCTAATTTCTATGAGAATAAGTGCAAATGGTTATTATGCTATTAAATAGAGGCTGGTGTAGTCACAGAATGGGATGCCACAAAAACCAGAGAGCATGCACAGCAAAAGTGTCTTTATCAGGCCTAATTTCTATGAGAATAAGTGCAAATGGTTATTATGCTATTAAATAGAGGCTGGTGTAGTCACAGAATGGGATGCCACAAAAACCAGAGAGCATGCACAGCAAAAGTGTCTTTATCAGGCCTGATTTCTATGAGAATAAGTGCAAATGGTTACTATGCTATTAAATAGAGGCTGGTGTAGTCACAGAATGGGGTGCCACAAAAACCAGAGAGCATGCACAGCAAAAGTGTCTTTATCAGGCCTAATTTCTATGAGAATAAGTGCAAATGGTTATTATGCTATTAAATAGAGGCTGGTGTTGTCACAGAATGGGATGCCACAAAAACCAGAGAGCATGCACAGCAAAAGTGTCTTTATCAGGCCTGATTTCTATGAGAATAAGTGCAAATGGTTATTATGCTATTAAATAGAGGCTGGTGTTGTCACAGAATGGGATGCCACAAAAACCAGAGAGCATGCACAGCAAAAGTGTCTTTATCAGGCCTGATTTCTATGAGAATAAGTGCAAATGGTTATTATGCTATTAAATAGAGGCTGGTGTTGTCACAGAATGGGATGCCACAAAAACCAGAGAGCATGCACAGCAAAAGTGTCTTTATCAGGCCTAATTTCTATGAGAATAAGTGCAAATGGTTATTATGCTATTAAATAGAGGCTGGTGTTGTCACAGAATGGGATGCCACAAAAACCAGAGAGCATGCACAGCAAAAGTGTCTTTATCAGGCCTGATTTCTATGAGAATAAGTGCAAATGGTTATTATGCTATTAAATAGAGGCTGGTGTAGTCACAGAATGGGATGCCACAAAAACCAGAGAGCATGCACAGCAAAAGTGTCTTTATCAGGCCTGATTTCTATTAGAATAAGTGCAAATGGTTATGGTGTTAAATAGAGGCTGGTGTAGTCACAGAATGGGATGCCACAAAAACCAGAGAGCATGCACAGCAAAAGTGTCTTTATCAGGCCTGATTTCTATGAGAATAAGTGCAAATGGTTATTATGCTATTAAATAGAGGCTGGTGTAGTCACAGAATGGGATGCCTCACAGCAGACTTAAGATCAGTTCAGTATATATGCACAGTTAGTTAGTATAAGCAGCCTGAAAACGCTAACAAAGCAGGCTGGATGAAAAAAAAAAAAAAACTGACAGCCTCCGATTTTCCCTTCCTTTCCCTGTTTTTCGCTTACTTTCTGTCTGTCTCCTGTCTGTCTCCTGCCTGTCTCCAGCCTGTCCCTGTCTGTCCCTGCCTGTCTAACTGTCTGTCTCTCCCTCAGCTACACAGCGTTCTGTCTCTCACGAATGCAATAGAGAAATGAGGCTGGAAAGCAAGATGGCCGGCCTTAAATACCGCTGTGACGTCACCGGGCTTGCTGGCTGCTGATAGGCTGCATGTGACTGTCCCAGCTTGCACTGGCGCGGGGTTGATGTCTGGACATGTCCCGTCCGCCATCTTAGAATGCCTGTAATGTAAATGAATGGATGTTAAAGGAAAACTTCGAGCGATCGAATCGCGGGGAAATTCGGATTCGATCCGAATCGAATTTTTCCTGAAATTCGGATCGAATCCGGGTTCGTCCGGATCGATTCGCTCATCCCTAGCTAAGTTTATTGTTAGGGTAAACGTTAGCAGTTAGGGTAAGTAAAAAAAATGTATTCATTTTTAAAAGGCAGCAGTTACTGTTATCAATGTTTAAAGGTCATGGAGCTCTGGAGTGCAGGGTCGTCGACTTTCTGAACAGAGTTGCAGCCCAGTGGAGGAAAGAATGAAAAGTAAGTGACTAAAAACATTAAATATAATAATTTTAGATGCTGGGGAATAGTTTAAGGATTTGGGCTTTTCATTAATGATGCTGAAGGTCCAGTTTAAGTCAACCTCAGACAATCACTCAGCCCGAGAGACACAAAGCAGTGGTCAGTGAGCCACGTGTGGCTCCCAGTCTACATGTAGGGGATCAGGGGTCTAGGGGCTGGGATAATTGGTGGTTGAGTTTAATGATTAGGTTGAATAGTAGGGTTGGTGTTGTGAATTAAGTGAATTGATGAAGTTGGGTTTTCTACTTGGTTGGGTTTATTGATTAGGTTGATTAGTTAGGTTGGAGTTGTGAATTTAGTGAATTGGTAAAGTTGGGTTTTCTGGTTGCTTGGGTTCATTGATTAGGTTGATAAGTAGGGTTGGCGTTGTGAATTTGGTGAATTGGTAAAGTTGGGTTTTTTGGTTGGGTTTATTGAATAGGTTGATTGGTAGGGTTGGCATTGTGAATTTACTTATTGGTAAAGTTGGGTTTTCTGGTTGCTTGGGTTCATTGATTCGGTTGATTGGTAGGGTTGGCGTTGTGAATTTGGTGAATTGGTAATGTTGGGTTTTCTGGTTGGTTGGGTTAATGGATTAGGTTGATTAGTAGGGTTGGAGTTGTGAATTTGGTGAATTGGTAAAGTTGGGTTTTCTGGTTGGTTGGGTTAATGGATTAGGTTGATTAGTAGGGTTGGAGTTGTGAATTTGGTGAATTGGTAAAGTTGGGTTTTCTGGTTAGTTGGTTTAAAGGATTAGGTTGATTAGTAGGGTTGGAGTTGTGAATTTAGTGAATTGGTAAAGTTGGGTTTTCTGGTTGGTTGGGTTAATGGATTAGGTTGATTAGTAAGGTTGGAGTTGTGAATTTAGTGAATTGGTAAAGTTGGGTTTTCTGTTTGGTTGGGTTTATTGATTCGGTTGATTGGTGGGGTTGGCATTGTGAATTTACTTATTGGTAAAGTTGGGTTTTCTGGTTGGGTTTATTGATTCGGTTGATTGGTAGGGTTGACGTTGTGAATTTGGTGAATTGGTAATGTTGGGTTTTCTGGTTGGTTGGGTTTATTGATTAGGTTGATTAGTAGGGTTGGAGTTGTGAATTTAGTGAATTGGTAAAGTTGGGTTTTCTGTTTGGTTGGGTTTATTGATTAGGTTGATTAGTAAGGTTGGCATTGTGAATTTAGTGAATTGTTAAAGTTGGGTCTTCTGGTTGGATTTATTGATTAGGTAGATTGGTAGGGATGGCATTGTGAATTTAATGGATTGGGTGAATTAGGGGCTAGGTTCTCTGATTGGTTGGGTTTAATGGCTAAGTTTATTGTTAGGGTAAACGTTAGCAGTTAGGGTAAGTAAAAAAAAAAATGTATTCATTTTTAAAAGGCAGCAGTTACTGTTATCAATGTTTAAAGGTCATGGAGCTCTGGAGTGCAGGGTCGTCGACTTTCGCCCTAAAACGCTGCTCAGTGTATTCTAATTTATTCTAATTTATTTATTACAGCTATTCTTCAGCGGCCTGTGACCTCACCTGAAGCTGCAAATCATTGATCTGTAATTCGCGCTCTTGACATAATTCTGGACACCACGCTGCGGTCTGTGCCGTGCACGGATAGAGAAGCATGACACGAAGAGGTTCTGTTTTGACTGAGAATGAGAGCTAAGACTAGTGATGAGCTTGGGATTGTAGAGGAGCGAAATTCAAACCGGCGTATTTGCCAATTCGAATAGTTCGACCCGTTTTAGAAATTATCACTTAAAGACTTTGTCGGGTTTTGTTTAGTTCCCCTTGGGACTTCTCGAATTGGAATGCCCCGCTTTGTGAATCCCCCCAGAATGCCACTTTTCACTCACCTTTGCCTGGTTCCAATGGCTCTCGCCCAATGAGAGACGTGTGCCGTGACTGTGTCATTCGGCAAAGAACATTCATTGATTAGAATCGGGTGCATGTGCTGCCGCACCCCCGTATTCCCAGCAGCGTGCACTTTGGGACTAAAAAATGGCCCCATGCAGAGTGGGCAGCAGCAGGAAGCGGCTGTACAACTCATTTGAGCCATGTGATCCAGTCGACGGATGGCATTCCTTACTTCTAAAATTTCCATGACCACAACCTCCCCCATGAGTGAGGACTCTTTACACTGTAAGCTGCTGCCAGTGTCCTTACTCATGGGGGCGGCCATCTTTTTGATTCTACGGCCGTGGCCATTTTTACAGGAAAGAACAACGGCCACTGGCTGGATCGTGGGGTAAGTTGTACAGATGCTTCCTGCTGCTACACAGTATGCATTAGGTTAAGCTGGTTGATGGGCTGATCGGTAGTCCATCAACTAGCTTTTCTGGGTTCGGCCGAATGCTGAACTCGAACATGGATTTCTGGCTTAAACCCATGTACGGGCTTGGAAACCCGAATTAGCAAAGTTCAGTAGGAACCTAATTCCTTCTTGCTTTAAAAGTGCCATGAGGCATATGGCCTACTTGTTTTGATACTATTTATATTTAATCACCCTCTTTGGGGTACTTGTTTGGAACTTCTTATTGCTAGGGAGTACTTTGTGTAAACAGGTTGGGAACCACTGGTCTAGATCAGGGGCTCCCAACCAGTGGTACTAGAACCCCTAGTGATATTCCACTCTGGTGGTACTCAAAGACTCTGGAGGTAAAAGTGAGGGGACATGAAGCATTACAGACAAGCTTCTGCTCCCATAGGATGTGTCTGGTGGTCAAGTCAACAAGCTGCAAAAGTGCGGGAGTGGAGCATCTAGGTAGGACTGCATTGCTGGCAGAAGAGCTAGCATTGTTGGGCCAGTATAGGACCTCCAACCTTCCTAGGAAGTATGTATTAGTGGTGGTATGGCTGGCATATGAGATCATTGCAAAATCGGTTTGGAGAAACCTTGACTTGACCAGAAGTTAGATCAGGGTCAACCGAATCCTGAGTAAAGTCTGAAACTGAAGAGCTAGAACAGGAACATCAAGCCAACTCAGTTATATTTCACTTGCTTGTTTTACCCCAAGGCCAGTGCAAGTCATTTTTTAAAACGTTTGCCTAGATATAGGGAATATCTACCATGAAGATGGTTGCTGTCAGGGCTCAGTACTTAGCAAATGCTTGAGAAGAACAACACCAGGTATTTCAGAGGAACACCTACATCAGGTACTTCAGAGGAACCTTGACTTGACCAGAAGTATCTTCTCTGAAGATGGTTACCTCCTGGGCTTTATGTCCAGGAAATAATACTTGAGGAAGAGAACACCAAGTACTGTAGTTCAGAGGAACACTTACAGCTCCCACTCTGCCCAAGGACAGTGCAAGTCCTTTTTGAAAACGTTTGCCTAGATATAGGGAATATCTACCATGAAGATGGTTGCTGTCAGGGCTCAGTACTTAGCAAATGCTTGAGAAGAACAACACCAGGTATTTCAGAGGAACCTTGACTTGACCAGAAGTCAGATCAGAAATATCTTCTCTGAAGATGGTTACCTCCTGGGCTTGAAGTTCAGGAAATAATACTTGAGGAATAGAACGCCAAGTACTGTAGTTCAGAGGAACACTGACTTTACAAGAGGTTAAACAAGCTCCCCATTTGGCCAGTACCACCGCATGTCTACTCTAAAAATGCCAAGTGCCATCTGTCCCTAAATATACTCAGAGGAACTTGACCAGAGGTTATACAAGCTCTTATGGGTTGGTGGGGAGTCATTTGGTTGAAGGATTTCTTTTGGTTTCATGGGGATTTTTAACTGGCTTAGAGGTTTTTTGTGGATTGACAAGGTACTCATTAGGTAGTCTTGTGTCACTTCCTGTGTACGACCTGGGTTATTCCTGACTATGATCCTGATCTCCTTTATGACCTATCCCTCCATCCTGATATGCCTGCCTAAGACCTCGGCCTGTTATTCATCTATGCTCCTGATCTGCCTGCCCACGAGCTCGGCCTGTTATTTATCTACAATTCTGATCTACCTGCTCCTGACCTTGCCCTATTCCTCCTGATCTCCGATCCTGATCTCCTTTATGACCTTGGCCTATTCCTCGACTACAATCCCCATCTTCCTGCCAAGACCCCGGCCAGTTATTCATTTACGATCCTGCTCTGTCTGGCCATGATCTCGGCCTGTTATTCATTTACAATTCTGATCTGCCTGCCCATGACCTCGGCCTGTTATTCATCTATGATACTGATTTGCCTGTCCATGACCTCACCCTGTTATTCATCTACGATCCTGATCTGCCTGCCCACGACCTCGCCCTGTTTTGCATCTACGATCCCAATTTGCCTGCCCATAACCTCGCCTTGTTATTCATCTACGATCCCAATTTGCCTGCCCATAACCTCGCCCTGTTATTCATCTACTATCCTGATCTGCCTGCTCATGACCTTGCCTTGTTATTAATCTACCATCCTGTTCTGCCTGCCCATGTCCTCGGCCTGTTATTGATCTACGATTCTGATCTGCCTGCCCATGTCCTCGGCCTGTTATTGATCTACGATTCTGATCTGCTTGCCCACGACCTCTGTCTGTTATTCATTTATGATTCTGATCTGCCTGCCCACGACCAAGGTTCAGGGTTCATTTTATTGGTCACATATATCCGCATACAGAAGCATGACATGTAGTGAAAGGCTCATACAGCTGTCCGGATATCCAAAGGGAAGAATATAAGGAACATAAGAGTATGATATAATATAGTACAGTAAAAGATAAGGGAAACATACTAACTATATATTTCAATTTACTAAGTGTTCAAAAACACTTCAAAAAGTGTTCAAAAGTGCTCGAAAAACGTAGCAGTTTGTGGGGATACTTGTGCTATCTGTGTTTCCTCTTGAGTTGGGGAACCTAATGGCTTGCGGAAAGAAGCTTTTCCTAGATATTTCATTCCTGGCCCTCGGACAGCCGACATTCCTAGATGGCAGCAGGGTGAAAGTCCCATTATTTGAGTGAAAGGGTGCCATCATAATCTCAAGTAGAAGGATGCGGATCAAATGCACACCAAACACAATAAGTGACTTGCAAATAAAATAGTATATTGTAACATCATATACGGACAAATACAGGTACTATATATACTTTGTAATGAAAAGGATACAGAATGCTGACTTCAAGATTCAGAAGTTTACACCATCATCAGGATCATCGGGCACCTCAGGAAAAAATATAAGTGGTAATGTAATTCTAGCGTACAAGAATGGTCTATATTACGGTAATAGAGTTACCATGGAGATCTATGAGGTGGGTCTGTGATGGTTCTGACGAGTGACATATTAGAAAGGCTGACCATTATTACAAGAATTAAGGAAAATTGCTTGGAATATAGTAAAAAAAAAAGTTTCTGGCCAGTTAATCATTAAGCATAGCAGAAAACGATAGTAAACATATTCAATAATATGGTGCAAAACAGTAATCATGACGTGGTGCAACATAATCGTACATAAATGGCTAAATAAGATTACCAATCTGAAAGAGGTAAGTGGTGATGGCAATGGGTAGCCCACGTTCCGGAGCTCACGGCTTCTTTCTCAGCCTTGAGAAAGGAGCTGTGTGCAAATCACTTCTTGTGTTTGGTGTGCATTTGATCTGAATCCTTTTACTTGATACTGTGTTTTGAGGTGGCGAGTGGTGAGACACCTCGGATCTAATAGCACCCTCTTATTTCCACTGATAATTCCGGTGTGCTGATACCTACCTGTATTTTTCTGGCCATCATAATCTTCCTGGCTCTGGCTCAGCTTCGCCTGTTATAAGTTAACTGCAGGTTGGGTAGATCGACCTGGATAATGCGTTCTCACCCGCCTCACCCGCTGAAGAGCTTTTCTATCTACACTGGTGCTATTGTAACCCTAACGCACCTGGTACATGGCGAGGACGGCAGAGAGAAGGTTCTTCTGGGCCCAGGGTGCTCCTAGTGTCTGTATGGGTGGGGTGCTGGGGCTCTACCACAGGAGATGTTAGTACTCACTGGGCGGCTCACAAAGTCCCTCTTATTAACTTCAATGGTTGACATGAAGACATGGCACAGGTTCATACATCCTTCCAGTTATATTCCCTTCTGTAACATCCACAGCCAAGGATCATCCAGCTGCTCTTACTCCTAGATATGGATTCCCAGGACTTCCTCCACTGAGTTCCCACCGTTGGCCAATGCTGAAACTCTATCTCAAACCCTCTGACGGGGACTGGTCTCACGTCTGCTCAACAATTTAAGTGGTATAGAACACTAGTACAGGGTCTCTCCTCCTTATATAACCTCTAGCTTCCTCCTAGAACCTTCCTTCACATGTTCAACATACCAAACGTGATAGGCTGTTCCCTCACAGACCTTCCAATCACTATCCTCCTGGTTGTTACTCTGTCTCTACCAAGCATCCTGGTCTGGTTATTAACTCTTTTTACCTTACCTTCTAAAACAGTCTCCACTCAAGTCTATGGCCCAGTGATTCTCTATGGCCTGTTCTCACTGCTGCCATCTTGAGTCTAATTTAGGGTACTACAACCACTATACACTCTCATTGCTAGAAACCCTAAAAGGGTTTCATCTTTTATTAATTGATGTAATTTATTAATGTATGTACAACGGGTTTCATATTAACTAACTGGCATGTTTCTATTTACATCCAGACCCCTACACTATTACCATACCAAGCCTTGGGCTATTATTCATCTACAATCCTGATCTGCCTACCCACTACCCTGGTTTGACTTTGGTTACTCTTCTTGTTATGGTGTCCCAGTCCTGATTAGTCCGTTGCCCACAGATTTGGCAAAACGAACTCCTTGGTTGGCTGAGCCGGGGCCTTCCTGCAGCCCAGTGAGTGGGGCCCTAGTGAATACAAGGTTGGTCCTTAGACTCCAGGCTTCCTGGTCCAGAGTTGATTGGGTCTGTTCTCCTTGCAATCAGGGCTCCATCTTTGGAACCATGACACATGGATTGAGGGGCTTTTCATTTGTCTCATGGGGTCTCATGAATCTGAGCGTTTGGTTGAGGGGTACGTTATGGATTAAGGTTGGGTTTTGGTTTTACGTTTCGGTTATGTGAGGTGGCTCAGGGTTGTTGAGGGCTTCAGTGAATTTTTATTAGGCTTAAAATGGAACTTCGGACCAAAAATAAAAAGGGTCGGATTCCACCCCCTTTACCTTTTGGCTGCTTCAGGGCCCAATTGATGCCCCCCGCACTGGCTTTGTCATCTGTTAGTGACGGCACAGCTTTAGACGCCCATGCTGATTTGCGAAGTCTCACGGGATTTCGTTCGGCCCCATTGCATCCAATTCATGAACACTGTGCCGATGTGAGATCGGGGGCAGTGTGCAGTACCTTATGGGATGCAAGATGGTGCCTCCCATTGGAAGGTCGCCTGGAAACCAAGGAACCTAGAAGATCGATCCCTTTGCGAGTAAAGAATGCCGGAAGGGGGGGAAAACAGATCGGTGAGGCTTGGGGGAGGTTTTAACTGCCCCCGATATTCCTCTTTAAAGTGGATCAAAACCCATGCAGATCTATATCTATAAGATTCCTGGGCCGATCGATTCCCTCCCCCTGGGCCATCCAAAATCGGGATGCCCTGTTGTGGGAACCCCCCAGGTCGCCCATACACTTACCTTTTTCCCGGTCCAACGGCGCATGCGTGATCCGCATCCCCCGCTATCCCTCTAGCCGAGTGCATGCTCTGTGAATGGCCAGCGCAGGCCTGCTCCCTGTTAGAGGGAAGTGGATGATGCAGCCGCCAATGCGCTGGAGCCGCTGGCCTTGGACAAAGGCTTAGATGACGTGACGTCAGTGGCTCCGAGCGCACTGATTGGACGAGCGGCCGTGGATGCGGCATAGGAGCGGTCAGAGTTGAGTTGGCATTGGCGATCTGGGGGGTTTCACACGGTGCCCCGGGGGAAAGGACTTTAATTTTTGGGTGGGTTATTCCATGGATTGAAAGCAGGATAAAATTAGCACAAACATTGCCCCCTTTATCTGTGTGTTCCGCAGAGGTTCAGGGTCCCTATTTTTGCATAAAACAATCGGCAGACACCTAATTATAATTTTTTATTTCCCGCTAAGCGGCCGAGCAAGCGGCAGACAGACGTTCACATTAAGAGAAAAAAAAATGGAAAGAAAAAAAAAACACCAGAAATGAAGGTGGTATTTTGGCGCAGCAGAAGAGGTGTAAAATTTTATAAATAGTCAGCGCGCTCAGCAGATGTTCCAGACAGAGAATATAGCTCGTCGCTGCGCCGCTTCTATATCACACATCGCAAACACATCCGGCATATTATAATTAGCCTGAGAGACGCCGCGTTCCCCCTCCCCCCGGAAAGAGGAGCAGCTCCCCCCAGGGGGCAAATAACATGGAGCTATAACTAGACGTGCAACTCTTCATGGCGCCAACTTAGAGAAAACTCGTACAAAAATATTCGAAGAAACAAAGTTGCAATTTAGTGATTAAAAAAAGTCTGAAGTAAGATGTACTATGTCTAGCAGGGCCGGCTCCAGGTTTATGTGGGCCTTTGGGCGGCATGGTCTCAGGGGGCTCCTTTGTGGTGAAGAGTCGCGTCACATCACCGAGGGACGTCCCAGATCTGGATGTCCCCTAAGGATCATGCTATTTGGACCAAAACTCTAATTTTGGTCTACTTTGAATTGCACCAAACCCCTTCATACCTGACCTCGGAGTCTAAATGAATCTAGGTCCACCTTATTTTGGATGCCCCTGTGTGTGACCCCCCCACCCATCGTTCATTACTTTCCTGGAACTGGTGAATACAGTGTGGGATCGCCAGTTTGAGTTAACGGCCAAACCAGGGGGGTTCTTTCACAAACAAGGGCATCCGAAATTGAGATGCCCCTGTAAAGGCCCAGTCCATTAGGGGATCTAGGCCAGAAGCCATCCTGCAGTAGCAGCACGAATGATGGGTTTGAAATGGATCAAGGTAAAAAGAGCGGCTCAAAATTAAAGTATAGTTTTAATTGCGATAAGCGCACACTTAGGCCTTATACATGTAATGAATGGAACATATACAGGTCTGATAGCGGAATACAAGTGGTAATAACATAACAAAATATGAGCAAAATAAATTTCAGATTACCTTAGCGCAAACAGCTGATAGTGAAGCAGAGCAACCCCCAGGAGATGTGAAACAGCCTGCAAATTCCCAGTATTTCCATTATGTACCCCATGACCTCCCCTACACAGTGATGCGAGGACCCAACCACGAGACATATTTTTGCTCAGGTCTCCCCCCTCCCATCTGGGAGGAGGGCTGTTCCCTAACTCATAGCTGGAAAACCTTATGGATTATAACTTTGGGTAGGAAGGTTGTAAGTTGTTGCCACGCATCTGGTGGGTCCAAACATGGGGGGATGGAATAGATCTGGACCCAATTTCGCCTTATCTCAGGCCCTAAGCACCCAAGAATAAATATAAATGTACAGATGTGACTTTCATATTGTAAATATGTTATTGAATTATGATATGACAAAGAGATTAAACAACGGGTGGCACCAACTCAAATAATTAATATTCGTGGTGCACTGCTCTGAGGCACTTAATGCAAACAAACCCAAAAAGGGGGTGCCCCGGAATCCCCCCTACCCCTATGCCCACAGAGTCTAACACTTGCACTCACCTTATTTAGAAAATAATGTTTTCATTATTGTTATTGTAACATATTAACAACACCATTAAAAGCTTTAAAAAACATATGCCTGCTGTAAGTATTAACAACCACTAGGGGGCACTGCATCTAAATTTAATTATGTCCTCCATACAATAATGTTTTGTGCCAATAAATACATATAATTAAATAATATTGTAATTGCAATTAATCTCTTTACATCCTAAGTGCTCAAAGTGCATCTATCGCCAATATCACATATATTCAAAAAATTCCCTAAACTCAATAATTATCATAAAGTGCATGAGAAAAGACACAGTGATACACAATACCATCTGCTTACATATCCTGAGACTGGATGCAGCTTTCCCCCGTGGGCACCTACGCGTTTCGAGACCAATCGCAGGTCTCTTTTTCAAGGCAAAGTTGTAGTAGGGCATTCCTAGGGCCTCTTATATACTCACCCTCCCACCGTTCCCACGCCCGAGTCTCCCCGCCGGTGTACGGACCGACGCACTCTGGCCGGAAGTGCGTCGGCCCCCCATGCAGGAAGCGGTTTATCTGCGCTCCAACGTGGAGCGCAGACTTCCGCACTGCTCCATGCTGCACCCCCATCTCTGCCCTGCACCCATGCTGCACCCCCATCTCCACCCTGCTCCATGCTGCACCCCCATCTCTGCCCTGCTCCATGCTGCACCCCATCCCTGCCCTGCTCCATGCTGCACCCCCATCTCTGCCCTGCTCCATGCTGCACCCCATCCCTGCCCTGCTCCATGCTGCACCCCCATCTCTGCCCTGCTCCATGCTGCACCCCATCCCTGCCCTGCTCCATGCTGCAGCCCCACCTTTGACCTGCTCCATGCTGCACCCCATCCCTGCCCTGCTCCATGCTGCACCCCCATCCTCACCCTGCTCCATGCTGCACCCCATCCCTGCCCTGCTCCATGCTGCACCCCCATCTCCACCCTGCTCCATGCTGCACCCCCATCTCTGCCCTGCTCCATGCTGCACCCCCATCTCCACCCTGCTCCATGCTGCACCCCCATCTCTGCCCTGCTCCATGCTGCACCCCCATCTCCACCCTGCTCCATGCTGCACCCCTATCTCCACCCTGCTCCATGCTGCACCCCCATCTCTGCCCTGCTCCATGCTGCACCCCATCCCTGCCCTGCTCCATGCTGCACCCCCATCTCTGCCCTGCTCCATGCTGCACCCCATCCCTGCCCTGCTCCATGCTGCAGCCCCACCTTTGACCTGCTCCATGCTGCACCCCCATCTCTGCCCTGCTCCATGCTGCACCCCATCTCTGCCCTGCTCCATGCTGCACCTCCATCTCTGCCCTGCTCCATGCTGCACCCCCATCCTCACCCTGCTCCATGCTGCACCCCATCCCTGCCCTGCTCCATGCTGCACCCCCATCTCCACCCTGCTCCATGCTGCACCCCCATCTCTGCCCTGCTCCATGCTGCACCCCCATCTCCACCCTGCTCCATGCTGCACCCCTATCTCCACCCTGCTCCATGCTGCACCCCTATCTCCACCCTGCTCCATGCTGCACCCCCATCTCTGCCCTGCTCCATGCTGCACCCCATCCCTGCCCTGCTCCATGCTGCACCCCCATCTCTGCCCTGCTCCATGCTGCACCCCATCCCTGCCCTGCTCCATGCTGCACCCCCATCTCTGCCCTGCTCCATGCTGCACCCCCATCTCCACCCTGCTCCATGCTGCACCCCTATCTCCACCCTGCTCCATGCTGCACCCCCATCTCTGCCCTGCTCCATGCTGCACCCCATCCCTGCCCTGCTCCATGCTGCACCCCCATCTCTGCCCTGCTCCATGCTGCACCCCATCCCTGCCCTGCTCCATGCTGCAGCCCCACCTTTGACCTGCTCCATGCTGCACCCCCATCCCTGCCCTGCTCCATGCTGCACCCCCATCTCTGCCCTGCTCCATGCTGCACCTCCATCTCTGCCCTGCTCCATGCTGCACCCCCATCTCTGCCCTGCTCCATGCTGCACCCCTATCTCCACCCTGCTCCATGCTGCACCCCCATCTCCACCCTGCTCCATGCTGCACCCCCATCTCTGCCCTGCTCCATGCTGCACCCCCATCTCCACCCTGCTCCATGCTGCAGCCCCATCTCTGCCCTGCTCCATTCTGCACCCCCATCTCTGCCCTGCTCCATGCTGCACCCCATCTCTGCCCTGCTCCATTCTGCACCCCCATCTCTGCCCTGCTCCATGCTGCACCCCATCTCTGCCCTGCTCCATGCTGCACCCCATCACTGCCTGGCTCCATGCTGCACCCCCATTTCTTCCCTGCTCCATGCTGCAGCCCCATCTCTGCCTGGCTCCATGCTGCACCCCCATCTCTGCCCTGCTCCATAATGCACAACTATCTCTGCCCTGCTCCATGCTGCACCCCCATCTCTGCCCTGCTCCATTCTGCACCCCCATCTCTGCCCTGCTCCATGCTGCATCCCCATCACTGCCTGGCTCCATGCTGCACCCCCATTTCTTCCCTGCTCCATGCTGCAGCCCCATCTCTGCCTGGCTCCATGCTGCACCCCCATTTCTTCCCTGCTCCATGCTGCACCCCCATCTCTGCCTGGCTCCATGCTGCACCCCCATTTCTTCCCTGCTCCATGCTGCACCCCATCTCTGCCCTGCTCCATGCTGCACCCCCATTTCTTCCCTGCTCCATGCTGCACCCCCATCTCTGCCCTGCTCCATGCTGCACCCCATCTCTGCCATGCTCCCATGCTGCACCCCCATCTCTGCCATGCTCCCATGCTGCACCCCCATCTCTGCCCTGCTCCCATGCTGCACCCCATCTCTGCCATGCTCCCATGCTGCACCCCCATCTCTGTCCTGCTCCCATGCTGCACCCCCATATCTGCCCTGCTCCATGCTGCACCCCCATCTCTGCCCTGCTCCATGCTGCACCCCCATCTCTGCCCTGCTCCATGCTGCACCCCCATCTCTGCCCTGCTCCATGCTGCACCCCTATTTCTGCCCTGCACCCATGCTGCACCCCTATTTCTGCCCTGCACCCATGCTGCACCCCTATCTCCACCCTGCTCCATGCTGCACCCCCATCTCTGCCCTGCTCACATGCTGCACCCCCATCTCTGCCCTGCTCCATAATGCACCCCCATCTCTGCCCTGCTCCATAATGCACAACTATCTCCACCCTGCTCCATGCTGCACCCCCATCTCTGCCCTGCTCCATGTGGCACCCCATCTCTGCCCTGCTCTATGCTGCACCCCCATCTCTGCCCTGCTCTATGCTGCACCCCCATCTCTGCCCTGCACCCATGCACCCTCCTGGACACATGGTGAGGCGCTCAGAACAGTGACACCGACGGCATCAAGTAAGAAGCACTGACACTGGTCAAACGTGCCCCTCACCCTGGATCTTGGGGACCCACCGCTACCCCCTATCACTGGATTGTATTGCCCATGGTGGCTGCCTTAACCTGCATCATTGGCGGTAAGACTCTGGTGCACCCTAATTCTGCCCTTAAAGTGGACCAACACCCAGGATTTTGACTATCCTGGGTCTTGGTCCACTTCGGTGGGGCACCCTGATCGGGGGGGGGGGGGGCCCTGCTGCATGAAACCCCCCAGAAAGCCCCAAAAACTCACCTGTCTCCGCTCCCACGTGACCGCTGCAGCCAATCCCCGCCGCCGGACAAGCAAAGTCCGTCGCCGGACAAGCGAGCGCGCCCGTCGCCCCATCCCGTGCGTCACTCTTACAGGGAGCGTGCCCGCGCCGGACATTCACAAACGGCCGGCACAGGTGCGCGCCCTGCTAGAGGGATGCGCATGCGCCGCTGGATCGAGGAGCAGGTAGGGATTTCGGGGCTTTCTGGGGGTTTCACACAGCGATCGATCGGGGTGCCCCGCAGGCCCGATGCTGATCGGCCCGGGAATCTTATAGATTCCCAGGCCGATCAGCATCGGGTGTTGGTCCACTTTAAAGTGGACCAACACCCAGGATTTTGACTATCCTGGGTGTTGGTCCACTTAGGTGGGGCACCCCGCAAAAACTCACCTCTCCCCGCTCCCACGTGACCTCGTCCGGCCATTGACAGCGCTCAGAGCCACTCTGGTATGCGCGTCCAAAGCCGCTTGGACGCGCATACCAGAGCGCTGTCATTGGCTGCGTCTCTCGCTTCCCTCTAACAGGGAGCGCGCCTGCGCCGGCCATTCACAAAACGGCCGGCGCGGGAGCGCGCCCTGCTAGAGGGAAGGGAGAGACGCGGCCGCGTCTCGCGCATGCGCCGTTGGATCGACGGTAAGGTGAGGATTGTGGGCCTCCTGGGGGGTTTCACCCTGTGGGACATCCCGATTTCGGATGCCCCGCGGGGAGGGATCTGATCGGTCCGGGAATCTTATAGATTCCCGGGCCGATCCCCCCTGGGTGTTGGTCCACTTTAATGATGTGATTATGGCTGGCCAGGCCCATCTTGGGCACTTAATAGAAAAAAGAACAATTACTATTTTGTTGGTTACATGTAATCGGAAGTAAATGACAAAAGGAAATGTATTTGTATTCAAGGTGTCCTTTTCCTTTTCTATCTTTCTTTCAGGGTCATCCCACGCATGCCGGGTGATATTCACCAAGACCCAGATGGAGAGGTGACGCAAAAAGTGAGCGAGTTCATTGATGGGATGAGCCTCCCGCGCTGCCTTAATGTGCCGCCTCTATAGAGATGTCAGAGCAGCGACGGCGATACGGATCTGACAGCTGGAACAAAGTCATTAGGCGGCTTCTTGATGGAGGTTGTTCAAGGTCACACCTGTGTCTCCGCTACTTACCAAGAAAATTACCGCCTGTTAACGTAAGACATTGGCGTCGCCTTCACGGCTTCCAGAGGCGCGCTGCTGTCTTTAGGCTAAATCGGGCAACCCGAGTAATAATACCGAAAAACAGCAGCAACGCAAAGGCCAACAAGAAGGGCGAAAACAAAAGAAATGACTGTGAGCAATTACACAGCAATAACACCAACAACTACCATTATAACCTATTGGACGACAATCTTAACAGTTAACTCAACACCAATAATAAAAAGAACAAAAATACCAATAACAACCAGTGAAACAATATAATAATAATATAATAATATATAATAAATATAATAATAATAATATAGTCATAATAATGCAATAAACCACATCAATAATAGTGATAGTATCATAATAATATTAATACCAATACCAAAAATGACTAATATATCAGTAAGAACCATTACAGCAATATTAACAAAATCAAAGCGGAAAAAAGCCCGGGATTTTATCTTTCAATGGGGAGCCAAACCCCCAGCAGCACGGCCTGAAGATGCAGTGGCTTGCCGGCGCTCTGGCTCCCCATTGAAAGCAATCAGGTGTCGCTCTCTCTCTGATGCCATCTTGTCTTAGGAATGTGAACTTAGAGTTTATTTCCTATACGTTGGGAAGTGGGGAGGGGCTTTCACCTCTGGACTCATCGTCCCATTATACTGAGGCCCTTATTTAACAAGGGATAGCGGCAGGTAGCGAATGGTGAGCGAACGGTAATGACGGTCACCGCCACGAGAACGCCGGCTCCCCTTCGCAATCACACATTTATGAAGCCGATCCTGCTTAGCGACTGACAGAGCGCCAGATAGCGACTCATTCATCATTATTCCAGCCTCACCCCACAGCGCCAGCGAGCGACCTTGAACAGCGACAGGTATGACCTCTCGCTACCTGGCGCTCTCCAATGCATTTCAATGGAGCAATCTTTAAATATTCATAATTAATTGCTATTATTTTTATTTTATTTTTTTTTTTAATGTCAAAAATTCTGTGACCACTTCTGCAATGTTAGATATTTTTTTTAAGCTTAAAAAAAAAAAAAAAAAATTGTGCAGAATTGATATTACAGGTCTGATATTAATGTATTCATATTACAAAATGTTTTTTTTTGTTTCGAAAAATATGGTTGTTTGGGGGTTAAAAAACTTTTAACCCATCGCCGCCAGCGCTCTGGGGTTTAAACAAGCATTTCACAGCGCGAGAATTTTTTGAGCGTGATTTGTTAATGAATATGCTGGGAGCCGTTCGCTATGGCCGTTCGCTGTCATGCGCTCCCATACAGCGCGGAACCTGTCAAACAGCGACTCCTAACCCCGTATTCAACATTACTGCGCACCGACGCTGTCGCTGTCAACAGCCGAACAACGGCCAAGCACAGCGAATACTAGCGGGCGCTGTGAAAATAACGCTACTGGCGCTCATCTGTCGCTACCTGGCGCTATTAATGAATCAGCCTTTATGTATTCTAAGCGAAGCCACTGTCTTTGCTTCAAATTCTGAGTCGTGGGTGATCTGGAAAGAGCGTGTCATAGCACAGCATTATAAGTCTTTAACATGCTCTGCTGTGGTCAGAGACAGCTATTAGACCACTGCTTGCTCATCAAGGGACAGAGTGGCCGTTAGACCACTTTTTCTTGCGTGGTTCCTTGAAGGGAGGGGCAAACTTTGGAGCCCCGGCTACGGCTTCTACCCAAATTGCAGGAATTGGAGGAGAGGCCAGGTATCAGGTGAGCTGCTTGCTGTCCTATTATTATAGCAGCTCAAATGTCTAAAAGGCATCCAGGGCCGGCTCACTAGCATCTCAGGAATGCGCACTTTCCCGGTGTCCGCATCCCCGGCTTCTCTGTAGCTGGCTCCGCATACTGCAAAGGAGCCTGGGATGCAACCAGCGGACTGGTATCGACATCCGGCATCCTTCAGATTGCCATGTGAGAATGGCCTCAGCAGTGGAAACCCATTTAAAAAAAAGAATGGGTCTACTCCAGCAGCATGGCCCAAGGTATCGGGGTGGGGAGTGTGGGTGGGGGGGATTGTGTCGCTTTAGAAGTTCAATGACCCAGGAAGGTTTTCATAGGCCCTTATTTAAGAAGGGATAGCGTCAGGTAGCGTCTGGTTAATGAGAGGTAGCGACTGGTGAACGCCAGACACGGCACGCAATTACACATTTATCAAGCAGAATCTGTTTAGCGACTGGGATAGCGCCATGTAGCGTCCGATTCATCATTTTCACAGCCTCAGCGAACAGCGCCGGCGTTCAGCCTTGCACAGCGCCAGGTATGACCTCTCGCTACCTGTCGCTCTCCCATACATTTCAATGGACGATCCATTTCTTCTCTTTAAACGGGTTTTTTTTTTTTTCAAAAAAACCACAAATAATTCTTTGACCTCTTCTGGCATTGAAAAAGCAGTTTTTTCATATTTTTCTCATTTGTTAAATATTTCCTCAAAAATGACATTACAGGTCTGGCATTAATGTGTTCATGTTACAATGTTGTTACAATGTAATTCCATATGTTTTTGCTTTGTTACTGGTGGATACATGTTCAAAAACAGCCTTTAATCACACTCTGGGCTTCAAACAATTATTTTTCAGCGCCAGAGATTTTTGCAGCTGTTTTTTTTTCTGAATATGGTGTGAGTCGGTCGCTATGAGCAGTCGCTAACATGCGCTCCCATACAGCGCTGTACTGGTCAAGTAGCGACTCCTCACAGTGTATTCAACATTACTGAACAGCGACTGAGGGCCTTATTTAACAAGGGATAGCGCCAGGTAGCGACTGGTGAGCGAACGGTAATGACGGGCACAGCCACGAGAACGCCGGCTCCCCATCACAATCACACATTTATCAAGCCAATCCTGCTTAGCGACTGAGAGATAGCGCCATATAGCGACTCATTCATCATTATTCCAGCCTCAGCCCACAGCACCAGCGAGCGACCTTGAACAGCGACAGGTATGACCTCTCGCTACCTGGCGCTCTCCAATGCATTTCAATGGAACAATCTTTAAATATTCATAATTAATTGTTAATAATGTTTTTATTTTTACAGGTCTGATATTAATGTATTCATATTACAAAATGTTTATAAAAACTTGTTTTTTTTTTCCCCAAAAATATGGTTGTTTGGGGGTTAAAAAACTACTTTTAACCCATCGCCGCCAGCGCTCTGGGGTTTAAACAAGCATTTCACAGCGCAAGAATTTTTTGAGCGTGATTTGTTAATGAATATGCTGGGAGCCGTTCGCTATGGCCAGTCGCTATCATGCGCTCCCATACAGCGCGGAACCTGTCAAACAGCGACTCCTAACCCCGTATTCAACTTTACTGCACACCGACGCTGTCGCTGTCAACAACCGAACAACGGCCAAGCACAGCGAATACTAGCGGGCGCTGTGAAAATACCGCTACAGTCGCTCATCTGTCGCTACCTGGAGCTATTAATGAATCGGCCTCCCCGTCGCTATAAAGTAGCGACCCACGGGCGAGCACTTCGACTACTAGCGGGCGCTCTGAAAATGCTGCTACAGACGCTCATCTGTCGCTACCTGCCGCTAATGATGAATCAGCCTGTAAATGTAGATAAAAAAAAATATCAGTAACTATAGAAACAAAAATGCAGAGGCTAAAATTACTAATTACAATGGCAAGTATAACATCTTATTATATCAATGGCACTAAAACTAATGACAGTTATAATAGGAATTACCTTAAAAAAAAATCTTCAGCTCTACTAGCAACAATAGCAGTTCAAATTATAAAGCAACCAGCTGCCATAAATATAACAAAAGACACAAATAATAACAACAACAACATCAATTACATAAATTATAAATTATATAATTTATATTATATTTATTATATATTTTAATTTAATATATATATATATATATATATATATATATATATATATATATATATATATATATATTATAAATCATAATCATCATAGAAATAAAAAAAAAACATATAACAACAATAACAACAATGGCATCAATTAAAAGTAATATTAAGCAATGTTATACTAATAACAATGACATGAATATTTATACACCAGCCAGCCAACAATGATAAAAAATAGAAACTATATTAATATACATTTTGGTACAAATGGCAAACAAACATTAGCAACAACAATAAGAACGTCATTAACAAAGAGAATAAAATAAACTTTATTAACCACAGATTTAAACAACATCAACGACTTCAAAATGGAATAGAATAACATTCACATCAATTAGTGCGCCGATAGCAAGTGCCAGCAAAGCTAGCGACAACACTGAAACGGGGAAAAAGCAATGAAGCAAGACTAGTTAGAATAACATGAATACTCTAATCACAATAAAATGCCAATTTAATAACCACACAATAATAATATCAACAGCAAACAATGACTTGTGTTGCCAAAATCAGCCCCTGTTCAGTTCTGATGCAGTTTGGTTTTACTGTTTGGGATAATCTGGGTTTGTACCTGAACAGAAACGGGCAGGCTGATTCATCACTAACGCCAGGTAGCGACAGATGAGCGTCTGTAGCGGCATTTTCAGAGCGCCCGCTAGTAGTCGCTGTGCTCAGCCGTGGGTCACTACTTCATAGCGACTCAGTCGCTGTTCAGTAATGTCGAATACATTGTGACGAGTCGCTATTTGACCAGTACAGCGCTGTATGTTAGCGACTGCTCATAGCGACCGACTCACACCATATTCAGCAAAAAAACTGCCTCACAAATCTCTGGCGCTGAAAAATGCTTCTCTGAAGCCCAGAGCGCAGGAGGCGGTGTGATTAAAGTCTGTTTTTCAGCATCTATCCACTAGTAACAAAGCGAAAACATATGGAATTACATTGTAGCAACAATGTAACATGAACACTTTAATGGCAGAGCTGTGATGTCATTTCTGAAGAAATATATAAAAAATAAAAAAATGTGAAAAAACTGCTTATTCAATGCCAGGAGACGTCACAGAATTATTGGTGATTTTTGGGAAAAAAAAAAATACCCCGTTTAAAGAGAAGGAAAGGATCGTCCATTGAAATGTATGGGAGAGCGACAGGTAGCGAGAGGTCATACATTGGCGCTGTGTAAGGCTGAACGCCGGCGCTGTTCGTTGAGGCTGTGAAAATGATGAATCAGACGCTACATGGCGCTATCCCAGTCGCTAAACAGATTCTGCTTGATAAATGTGTAATTGCGTGCCGTTCACCAGTCGCTACCTCTCATTAACCAGCCGCTACCTGACGCTATCCCTTCTTAAATAAGGGCCTAAATTTAAGGGTTGCAGACACTACTCTCTTGACGTACCAGGACATCAATCGACAGAGCCAAATCCAGGGGTGAAGACGTGCTGTCAGTGTCAGAAACCTTGGCGTGACCAGGCGCTAGAAATCCGAGGGCCACATAAAAAGGCTTGAAGGGCCCTGGACCTTGATTTTTTACACATGTGGCTTACAATCTTAATAGGAAGGTCATACGGTGCTGGTTCTGGTGTTAAACAATTTGGTCCGCTGCATAGCATCTGGAGAGTCCAAACATGGTGGGTTCGCATGAATGTGGACCTGAGATCTCCATATCCCGGGTTCTATGCTGGTTACAGTAATCAGAAACATATGTGAGGATTTGTCTGGGCCCCAGATTCTGCGCGTGCCTACGACGAACGGCGGCCCAACTTATTCCCAGTACAGTGCTGGTGTCAGTCCCCGGCCTTTCCAACCAGGTGAAATTAGCCCCTGTTCAGTTCCAATGCAGTTTGGTTGTACTTTTTGGCATAATCTGCATTTGTACCCAACTAAGAGGCCGATTCGTTAATAGCGCCAGGTAGCGACAGTTGAGCGACTGTAGCGGCATTTTCAGAGCGCCCGCTAGTAGTCGCTGTGCTTGGCCGTTGTTCGGTTGTTGATAGTGACTCAGTCGGTTTGCCGTAATGTTGAATATTGGGTGAGGAGTCGCTATTTGACAGGTTCTGCGCTGTATGGGAGCGCATGATAGCGACTCGTCAGAGCTACCGGCTCCCACCATATTCATTAACAAATCACGCTCAAAAAATTCTCGTGCTGTGAAATGTATGTTTAAACCCCAGAGCGCTGGCGGCGATGGGTTAGTAGTTTTTAACCCCCAAAAAACCTTATTTTTGGAAAACAAAAAAAAAAGTTTTTAAAATAATTTAGTAATATGAATACATTAATATCAGACCTGTAATATCAATTCTGCACAATTTTTATTTTTTATTTTTTTTACCTTAAAAAAATTATCTAAAATGGCAGAAGTGGTCACAGAATTTTTCACATTAAAAAAAAATAAATAAATAAAAATTAATAACAATTAATTATTAATATTTAAAGATTGTTCCATTGAAATGCATTGGAGAGCGCCAGGTAGCGAGAGGTCATACCTGTCGCTGTTCAAGGTCGGACGCTGGCGCTGTGGGCTGAGGCTGGAATAATGATGAATGAGTCGCTATATGGCGCTATCTCAGTCGCTAAGCAGGATTGGCTTGATAAATGTGTGATTGTGGTGGGGAGCCGGCGTTCTCGTGGCGGTGACTGTCATTACCGGTCGCTCACCAGTCGCTACCTGCCGCTATTCCTTCATAAATAAGGGCCTAAATTTGAGTCTGGGGGGGGGCGGGGTCTCTGGAAACCAACTAAAGTAAACCACATGACCCCTAGGGGCGGACAACTGTGATGCCTTGGCCCATCACCAGCCTTTGTGCAGGTCACAACCCCCAATTTAGCTTCGCCTTCTTCAGCTATAGTAAGGTCTCCAATCAGCAGGGCCGGCTCCAGGTTTATGTGGGCCCTCGGGCGACATGGTCTCAGTGGGCCCCTTTGTGGTGAAGAGTCGCGTCACATCACAGAGGGACGTCCCAAATCTGGATGCCCCTTAAGGATCAAAAGAAAAGAAAAAAAAAAGAAACCTTCTTTAAAGTGGACCAACACCCAGGATTACCTCTATAGTGCTTCTCCCCCCCCCCCCCTCCCCCGGCACGTACTCCTAGTCTCCTTGTTGCCACATATTGTCTGCTGTTTGATCGCCTGCAGCCCGCCGGTGCGCCTGTCACGTGGTGTGGAGGACCCTTCCTCTCTCCCCATTGGGGGACAGCACAGGCAGCGGCGGAACCTTATCGCTGCATAGTGTTGTCCACGACCTGTGGGGAAAAGAAGTTGCACCACCATCTCGGTCATCGCTGGCGTGCCGCAAGGAGATGTGGGCACCAGCTGTGGTGGTGCCCCCTCCTAGTCAAGCACCATCGCACACCCCAAAGTCAGGCACTGTCAGTGGGCAGCCCCCCCGGAGGCTGGGGGCCCCGGCAGCTGTCCCGCCTTGCCGGGTGCTGACGCCGGCCCTGCCAATCAGCCTCGGGGGATGCTTCCCATCTCCTCAGGACTTAAGGGTGCAAAGGAAGCCACCTTTGGCCTGAAAGGCCGGCGTACAACTGGTGCAAAGGGGAGACAGCAATGGGTCTTGACTATCAATGGATCCCCTCATCCTGGATACCGGCAAGACCCAGATCAAATTATCCGCCAGCATTGGTGGGTGGCATGCTGGCCATCACTAATCTGTGAACGGTGACCCCTTAACAGTTCACAAACAGTCAAAAAAACTGGGATTTGATCTTCTTTAAAGTCGTGTGGGGCAGGGAACCAGCGACCCAACTCTCTGTTGTTACATCTTCCTTCATTTGTCCCCCACTAGGTGGCGTTCTCTCTGCATGTCCGTGGAGTCCAGGGGTCCCTCCTAGTCCGGCATGTGCTTGTCTGCTGCTGGTGGGCAGGTGCTACTGCAGCCTTCCTTCCAGCATCTGTGGTGAGGGGAGGGGACACAGCTCCCCCCTCCTTCTTCCTTGGCTTTTCGCTAAGTTAATGACGGAGGCCCACTTGGGCACAGAGCTTTTTATACCACAGAGGAGGAGCCTCTCTGGAATGAGCTCTAATGCCTAATGACATAATTCAAGGGGAGGGGCATGTTTCTCCTAGTAAAAATCAATACTCACAGGGAAAGTGGAGACAATGAAGCTGGGTCAGTAATAGGAACACAGAGATCAGTGCACCCAAAGCATACGATACAATAGCTATCATATTCAAAGTGGTCAGGGATGCGGTTGACTTTATTGGGATGGGGACCAAGGCCAGAGAGGCCACACAACTTTTGGGCTCACTGGCCCAGACTACCTTAAAGCGGGTCCGCACCCATTTTCTGCATATAATGGGTGTGGGTCCGAATTGTGACAGGCTTGGGGGGGGGGGGCATCCAGATTTCTGATGCCCTCCTGGGTATAGACACCTGCAATCCTTACCTGAACCTCAATCCCCCAGGGAACTGCAACCCCAGGTCTGGGAAAAGGGAAATGACCCTAGCCCACGTGACTGCCGGCGGCCAATCGCAGGGCCCCATTTTGCCAGCTAATCAAGCTTCAGGTAAGGATTACAGGGAGTTGCAGGGGTTTATATGAAGGTTTCCTTTAGCAATCTGGATGCGCCCCCCCCCCCAAGCCTGTCACAATGTGGCCCCACACACATTACATAGAAAATGGGCGTGGGACTGCTATAAGGGCGCTATAGCCCAGCAACCGGCTCCGGACTCCTCAAGTGTGTGCAAGGTGCCACCGATGCTGGGCATGCTTTCACCCATGATTCCAACAGCCAAACTCAAGGGCCACATCAGCATTATGGTCGCCTTCAAAGGGCCAGGTAATAACAAACAGAATAGAATGCAAACACGACCATTCAAATGTATGGTACAGGCACATCATTATTTTGCTCAGGACAGATGCAGATGTAGTATTATTTGCCCTGGGCACATGCAGAACTATTTTGCTTAGGATAGCCAGATCATTTTTTTCTGCCAGGACAGATGCAGATGCAGAATAATTTTGCCCAGGACAGATGCAGATGCAGAAATATTTTGCCCAGGGAAGGTGCAGATGCTGAATTATTTTGCCCAGGACAGATGCAGAATAATTTTGCCCAGGACAGATGCAGATGCAGAAATATTTTGCCCAGGGAAGGTGCAGATGCTGAATTATTTTGCCCAGGGCAGATGCAGATGCTGAATTATTTTGCCCAGGGCAGAGGCAGAATTATTTTACCCAGGACAGATGCTGAATTATTTTGCCGAGGACAGGTGCAGAATTATTTTGCCCAGGACAGATGCAGATGCAGAAATATTTTGCCCTGGGCAGGTGCAGATCCTGAATTATTTTGCCCAGGACAAATGCAGATGCTGAATTATTTTGCCCAGGATAGATACAGATGCTGAATTATTTTGCCGAGGACAGGTGCAGAATTATTTTGCCCAGGACAGATGCAGAAATATTTTGCCCTGGGCAGGTGCAGATGCTGAATTATTTTGCCCAGGGCAGATGCAGATGCTGAATTATTTTGTCCAGGACGGATGCAGAATTATTTTGCCCAGGACAGATGCAGATGCAGAAATATTTTGCCCAGGGCAGGTGAAAATGCTGAATTATTTTGCCCAGGACAGGTGCAGAATTATTTTACCCAGGGCAGATGCTGAATTATTTTACCCAGGGCAGGTGCAGATGCTGAATTTTTTTGCCTAGGACAGATGCAAAATTATTTTGCCTAGGACAGATGAAGAATTGTTTTGTCTAGGACAGAGGCAAATGCAGAATAATTATGCAGAGGACAATTCAGAATTATCTTGTTAGGACAGATGCTGATGCAGAATTATTTTTTCCAGGACAGATGCAGAATTATTTTCTCCAGGACAGATGCAGAATTATTTTGCTTAGGACATATGCAGATGCTGAATTATTTTGCCCCGGGAATATGCAGGCATTGAATCATTTTGCTCATCTCACCTGGCAAAAGCTAGTAATAAGCCCTGCAGCAGCTGTGACACACTCTGTTGTGGCAGTAAGGTGACACATGTGGCTTACAATCTTGATAGGAAGGTCATACGGATTTGGTTCTGGTGTTAAACTATTTGGTCCACTGCATTGCATCTGGAGAGTCCAAAGAGGTGGGCTCATATGGACCTGGATCTGAGATCTCCATATCTCGGGTTCTATGCTGGTTACAGTAATCAGAAACATATGTGTGTATTCATCTGGGCATCCAGATTCTACAATGCTGGCATTTGTCTAAGAGATTGCTTTCAAGTCCCCCTGCCATCACAGCCTCCAACCAGGTGTTCTGGCAAATTCCATTCAGCCTGGCGAATGTGTGAGGGGAAACAGCAGGAGGTCTTTGAAATAGGGACTGCCTGTGTATATGGATATCTCCTGGGCAAGTGACAATTCCTTCGTCCACATGGCCGTTTCTCTTAATGAAGAGCTGTTGTTAAGTGGGTCTTTTGTCAGAAGGAAATTAAACGAAATAAGAGATCAAAAAATATAATATTTCCCATGCACCTCAAACCTATACTAATGCTATGCTTAGTGTTGGTGGCAGTTTAGATGGGTTGAGTATTTGGAACATGCTTAAGATTTGGGACTGGGGAGGGCTAATCATACAGGACCCATATATTCGGAGCGGTAAGGCAATCCGCATGTGATTTTGTAGCATTTAGAAATTGTGTTATATAAATGTGGTAATGGGGTTTGAAGGAGAAACATGAAAACTAGTATGCCACCTGTATGCCATCCCTCACATTCCCGAGTGTGGGGAGAGGTTTTTCACCCCTCCTCTCATAGGAATGACCATTACTAAGAATTTTATGTCTGCTTAATGAGGAACAGATATTCTTAAGGTGTAAGTTAAACTTTCTATATGTGCAGTATATGTTTGAAATGTCCAAAAAGTATGACATGTGTTCAGGCATCCAATCAAGATGGCCATTTAAGTTATTTTCTCTAAGCCTGTATTTAAGCAAGCCCCCGGTCGAATAAACATTGTATTTCCTGAAGACTTTTGCCATTTTCTACTCTTTAGGGTATTCAAAATAAAAATGTTGAAACTCTAAACCTATTTGTTGTGACCCCTGACCAGTTTACAATCTCCTGAGCTAGATCTAGAGCCAGAGTTAGTAGTCAGACGTGAGTAGGTCAAAAGCCAGATCTCTACTTGCAAGATTCTTTAAATATTGGGATGCTGGATCTGCTGTGAGCATGCGTTTTCGCAAGGTAAGGTGGTAGGCTGCACAGCTGCGCAGACAAGTGGAAACTCACAATTCCAAATAGGCACTACAAGACCTCTACAAACGGGCACAGCACCGAAGTATAACCCAAAAATAATAACACTTTATTTTAATGGTTCCACAGCATTAAAAAACACTAGGGATGAGCGAATCGGTTCTAACGAACCTGAATTCTGTCTGAATTTCAGGGAAAATTCGATTCAGCACGAACCCGAATTTTTAGTGGTTCGTGCTGACCGAATTTTCCCTGAAATAAAAAAAAGAAAAATGCCGGCATGGTGGGAGCGGGGAGACCGGCTGTGCTGTCAACGGGCGGCGGAAGCCCGCTTCCCCCGCCCGCTGACAGCGCAGCCGGCCTCCCCGCTCCCACCAAGCCGTGAAATGGAAAAAAAAATGCCGGCATGGTGGGAGCGGGGAGGCTGGCTGCGCTGTCAGCGGGCGGGGGAAGCGGGCTTCCGCCGCCGGTTGACAGCACAGCCGGTCTCCCCGCTCCCACCATGCCGGCATTTTTCTTTTTTTTATTTCAGGGAAAATTCGGTCAGCACGAACCACTAAAAATTCGGGTTCGTGCTGAATCGAATTTTCCCTGAAATTCGGACAGAATTCAGGTTCGTTAGAACCGATTCGCTCATCCCTCGAATCGCCCGAATCGAATTTTTCAGAAGTTCGCTCATCTCTAAAAAACACATAAGACAACTTTAAAAACAATACACCAGTATAATACCCTTATGCTCTGAAAATCTTATTATTTGCAGAGACTCAATCTCGTCCAAACAGGAGGGAAATTAAGGTCTTAAGCATATATGCATTAATCTATACTATTGCACATATCCCATGGGTCCCATGCTATTGCACATATCCCAAAAAAGCATACATAAAAAAACAAATATTTGATCAATAACGTGCTAAAATATTACAAATGAATTAAACCCTCATATGAGACTACAAAAAGCAATCTCCTAATAAAGTGCCCGTGCCAAGATTTTAATGCAAGTTGATCAATAACGTGCTAGAATACTACAAATGAATTTAACCCTTATATGAGAAATAAGTTATGCAAAAGGCAATCTCCTAATAAAGTGCCCGTGCCAAGATTTCAGTGCAAATTCAAATAAATTTGGGTCCAAGGCTGTAATCAATTATCTAACAAATTCAGAATACCACTAAGGTCACAAGTTTTAAGGGTGCAATTTACTTGGAAAACAGACAAAGAGAA
Organism: Gastrophryne carolinensis; assembly: GCA_027917425.1. Lineage (NCBI taxonomy): Eukaryota > Metazoa > Chordata > Amphibia > Anura > Microhylidae > Gastrophryne > Gastrophryne carolinensis. The sequence goes on along the minus strand of CM051244.1, from coordinate 156,326,569 downwards.
ATATGCGCACAATAATAAGGCTGGATTGATAATCACAAATAGCAGATACTTTCCCAATTGGAAGTCCAGTTTCTATCTAAGGGCTGGTGTGCTTAGGACAGGCCTCACGCGTTCTGCCGCTAGAACTGTGGCTTCTCCAGAGGTACCTGGAGGTGTCTAGTGCCTATTTGGAATTGTGTGTGGTTAATGTGGCACAGACCCAGGAGCACGCACCTTGTTTCAATTCTGGCTGTGCCCACTAATATTTTGGTGACAAGTGGGAAATATGTTACGGCTGCATGGTACACAATAGCACCAGAATCTTCGTCTGTGGGCATGCACATTGAAAATCTCAAGCAATCAACCAACGAACTCACAGTAAGGTCTTGGCACAGCCAGAACCACATCACCACTCGGTCAAGTCGAGTTTCCTAAGTTGCTATTGCCCTGTGAGCACCTCCTTGTGTATGATTGACTACACTTGGTTTGGACCGACACTGGCTTGGATTTTGAATCTACTACTACTACCACCACTATGTTGTCCTCAACTCCTCAACCTTGCAAACTTTGAGCCTGACCATAGCTCTACTGTATCTACAACCTTGCCTGTGCACTTACCTGTGCAGGTTTCTCCTGCAGCATAGGTCAGTACTCGAACCCAGAGTTCCATCCTACAACCTGCCTCTGGGCCACAGTGGTGACACCCTGATTGCATGTCACGGGTCACTAATAATTTTTAATGCATAGATTGGGGGATTGGGTACCTTGCTCAAGAGCACTTCAGTCCCAGGACCGGGATTCAAACCTGCCACCCTCCGGCCAGATTATTTGACACAGATCCTGCCGATATCCGGGATGAGGCTGACCAAATAGGCAAAATCTAGCTTCGACCCAGATCCGAAGCATATCGCTAGTGGTTACCCTACTCAAGAGGTCAACTTCCCAACTACAGGCAACAGCAATATACTTGGTTGAGCATCTAGCTCTGGGCTTCAGGTCTGGCTTGGTCTCAAGCCCAATGGACTTTACGGAGATCCATTGTTGCTTCGCCATTGCTATTCTCTGAAGCAGCCAGGGTTGACTTCCTCTCCAACTGATGTCCTAAAATAGAGCATAAAATATCTTCTGGCTCCCCGGATGGCCGTATAAATATTTTATTGCGGCGGAATATTTGGAGCATGTCTGCGGACAGTTTAATCAAAATGATGACGGTTATTACTCCGGCTCCCGGGAGGCGATTGCGCCCAGCATCTGCGCTCGCCGTGTGGTCTGATTGATAGGCGGCGGCTCCTGGCAGGTAATGCGGTGATAATGTGTGTGTCATGGAGCATGCAGGCCACCAGGGCATGTCAAATGGGGAAAAGGTGGGAGCAGATGGGCCACCGGGAACTATCTGCATATTTATGACTCTGTTCTAGGCTTGTAAACCTTTAACCCCCTCCTGCCTGCCCAGGCCTCAGTGCTGCGAAAGTTAAAACTGAGGGGAAGAAAACAAGAAGCAACACAGTTGCAACAATGTTAATACAATAATGTAGTTTTACTTTTTGACTGTACTAGAAAAACACATCTGTCTATTTGGCACTAGGGCAGTCCGTAAGGCTCCAGGTGCACTGCCAACCTCTAGGTTGAAGATACATGGCGATTCGAACCTACCTCTGCACAGCCGGGAGCGATCCAAGAGTCATGACTGGCAACTCAGCTTCTTGGGTGGAGAAAGGCCAACATCTAGGCAAGCAGGGCAGGTTCCTGGGTGAAGAACAGGCTGAAGTATAGTAAGGCACTCAGGTTCTTGAACAAAGAATACACCAAAGTCTAGACAGGCAGCTCAGCTTCTTTGGCAAAGAAAGGCCAACATCTAGGCAAGCAGGACAGGTTCTTGGATGAAGAACAGGCTGAAGTCTAGGAAGGCAACTTTGGTTTTTGAGCAAGGAACACATCAAAGTTTAGACAGACAGCTCAGCTTCTTTGGTGGAGAAAGGCCAACATCTAGGCAAGCTGCGCAGGTTCTTGGGTGAAGAACAGGCTGAAATCTAGGAAGGCACTCAGGTTCTTGAGCAAAGAACATACCGAAGTCTAGACAGGCAGCTCAGCTTCTTTGGCGGAGAAAGGCCAAAATCTAGGCAAGCAGGACAGGTTCTTGGGTGAAGAACAGGCTGAAGTCTAGGAAGGCAACTTGTGTTCTTGAGCAAAGAACACACCAAAGTCTAGACAGACAGTTCAGCTTTTTTGGAGGAGAAAGGCCTACATCTAGGCAAGCAGGACAGGTTCTTGGGTGAAGAACAGGCTGAAGTCTAGGAAGGCACTCAGATTCTTGAGCAAGGAACATACCGAAGTTTAGACAGGCAGCTCAGCTTCTTTGGTGGAGAAAGGCCAACATCTAGGCAAGCAGGGCAGTCTTGGGTGAAGAACAGGCTGAAGTATAGGAAGGCACTCAGGTTCTTGAGCAAAGAATACACCAAAGTCTAGACAGGCAGCTCAGCTTCTTTGGAAAAGAAAGGCCAACATCTAGGCAAGCAGGACAGGTTCTTGGGTGAAGAACAGGCTGAAGTCTAGGAAGGCAACTCAGGTTCTTGAGCAAGGAACACACCAAAGTCTAGACAGACAGTTCAGCTTCTTTGGCGGAGAAAGGCCTACATCTAGGCAAGCAGGAAAGGTTCTTGGGTGAAGAACAGGCTGAAATCTAGGAAGGCACTCAGGTTCTTGAGCAAGGAACATACAGAAGTCTAGACAGGCAGCTCAGCTTCTTTGGCGGAGAAAGGCCAACATCTAGGCAAGCAGGACAGGTTCTTGGGTGAAGAACAGCCTGAAGTCTAGGAAGGCAACTCAGGTTCTTGAGCAAAGAACACACCCAAGTCTAGGCAGACAGTTCAGCTTCTTTGGTGGAGAAAGGCCAACATCTAGGTAAGCAGGGCAGGTTCTTGGGTGAAGAACAGGCTGAAATCTAGGAAGGCAACTCAGGTTCTTGAGCAAAGAACACACCAAAGTCTAGACAGACAACTCAGCTTCTTTGCGGAGAAAGGCCTACATCTAGGCAAGCAGGGCAGGTTCTTGGGTGAATAACAGCCTGATGTCTAGGAAGGCAACTCAGGTTCTTGAGTGAGGAACAGGCCAAAGTCTAGACAGGCAGCTCAGCTTCTTTGGTGGAGAAAGGCCAACATCCAGGCAAGTAGGGTAAGTTCTTGCGTGAAGAACAGCCTGAAGTCTAGGAAGGCAATTCGGGTTTTTGAGCAAAGAACACACCAAAGTCTAGACAGGCAGCTCAGCTTCTTGGGTGAGGAAGGCCAACATCTAGGCAAGCAGGGCAGGTTCTTGGGTGAAGAACAGGCTGAAGTCTAGGAAGGCACTCAGGTTCTTGAGCAAAGAACACACCAAAGTCTAGATAGACAGCTCAGCTTCTTGGACGGAGAAAGGCCAATATCTAGGCAGGCAGGGAAGGTTCTTGGGTGAAGAACAGGTTGAAGTCTAGGAAGACAACTCGGGTTCTTGAGCAAAGAACACACCAAAGTCTAGACAGACTTCAGCTTCTTTGGCAGAGAAAGGCCAACATCTAGGCAAGCAGGGGAGGTTATTGGGTGAAGAACAGGCTGAAGTCTAGGAAGGCAACTCGGGTTCTAAAGAAAATAACACACCAAAGTCTAGAAAGACAGTTCAGCTTCTTTGGCAGAGAAAGGCCAACATCTAGGCAAGCAGGGGAGGTTCTTTGGTGAGGAACGGGCTGAAGTCTAGGAAGGCAACTCAGTTTTTTGAGCAAAGAACACGCCAAAGTCTAGACAGACAGCTCAGCTTCTTTGGCAGAGAAAGGCCAACATCTAGGCAGGCAGTGCAGGTTCTTGGGTAAAGAACAGGCTGAAGTCTAGAAAGGCAACTCATATTCTTGAGCAAAGAACACACCAAAGTCTAGACAGATAGCTCAGTTTCTTGGGCAGAGAAGGGCCAACATCTATGCAAGCAGGGCAGGTTCTTGGGTGAAGAACAGGCTGAAGTCTAGGAAGGCACTCATATTCTTGAGCAAAGAACACACCAAAGTCTAGACAGACAGCTAGGGTTTTTGGGTGAAGGACCAGCCAACATCTTGGCAGGAATTCCAGGTTCTTGGCTAAAGATAAGGCCAAAGTCTAGGTAGACAGCTCAGATTATTGGGTGGTGAAGAACAGACTGTAGTCTAGGCAGGCAACTTAGGTTTTGGTCAGAGAACAGGCCAAAGTCTAGACAGGGAGCTTGGGTTCTTAAGCAAAGAAAAGGTTGAGATGTAGGGAGACAGCTCAAGTTCCTTGTCATGGAGCAAGTTGGAGGGCTTAGGTAGGCAGCTCAGGCTATTGGGTGAAGGACAAGCCAACATCTTGGCAGGCAACTCAGTTATTTGGCCGAAGAGCAAGCCAAGCACTAGACAGGCAGCTTAGGTTCTTGGGTGAAGAATAGGCTGAAGTCTAGGAAGGCATCTCAGGCTCTTGATTGAAGAACGCACCAAAGTCTAAACAGACAGCTCAAGTTTTTGAGCTGCCAACATCTTGGCAGGAATCCTAGGTTATTGGCTAAAGAACAGGTTATTGGGTGAAGAACAGGCTGCTGGCCAGGCAGGCAGCTTAGGTTTTGGGCAGAAAACAGGCCAAGGTCTAGACAGGGAGCTTTGGTTGTTAGGCGAAAAAAAGGCACCTGAGATTCCTTGCCAAAAAGCAAGTTGAGGATTTAGGCAGGCAGCCAACAAACAGACAAGCCAACATCTTGGCAGGAAACTCAGTTATTTGGCCGAAGAGCAAGCCAAGCACTAGACAGGCAGCTCAGGTTCTTGGGTGAAGAATGCACCAAAGTCTAGGTAGGTTCTTGGGCTAAGAACAAGTCAAAGTCTAGGAAGCCAACTTCTTGAGCTAAGATCAGGTCAAAGTCTAGGAAGGTCACTTAGGTTCTTAGGCTAAGAACAGGTCTAAGTCTAGGAAGCCAACTTATGTTCTTGGGCTAAGAACAGGTTGAGGTCTAGGCAGGCAGCTCAGATTCTGTGTAGAGAACAGGGTGAAGTCTAGGCAGGAAACTCAGGTTTCTGGCAAGGAGTAGGCTGGGGGTCTATGAAGGCAGCTCGGGTTTTTGGAAAAAGAACAGATCTAAATCTATGAAGCCAACTTAGGTTCTTGGGCTAAGAACAGGTCTAAGTCTAGGAAGCCAACTTAGGTTCTTGGGCTAAGAACAGGTCAAAGTCTAGGAAGCCAACTTAGGTACTTGGGCTAAGAACAGGTCTAAGTCTAGGAAGCCAACTTAGGTTCTTGGGCTAAGAACAGGTCTAAGTCTAGGGAGCCAACTTAGGTTCTTGAGCTAAGATCAGATCAAAGTCTAGGAAGGCAACTTAGGTTCTTGGGCTAAGAACAGGTCTAAGTCTAGGAAGCCAACTTATGTTCCTGGGCTAAGAACAGGTGGAGGTCTAGGCAGGCAGCTCAGATTCTGGGTAGAGAACAGGGTGAAGTCTTGGCAGGAAACTCAGGTTTCTGGCAAGGAGTAGGTTGGGGGTCTATGAAGGCAGCTCGGGTTCTTGGGGAAAAAAACGATCTAAGTCTATGAAGCCAACTTAGGTTCTTGGGCAAAAAACAGGTCAAAGTCTAGGAAGCCAACTTAGGTTCTTGGGCTAAGAACAGGTCAAAGTCTAGAAAGCCAACTTAGGTTCTTGGGCTAAGAACAGGTCAAGGTCTAGGAAGCCAACTTAGGTTCTTGGGCTAAGAACAGGTCAAAGTCTAGGAAGCCAACGTAGGTTCTTGGGCTAAGGACATGTCTTAGTCTAGAAAGCCAACTTAGGTTCTTGGGCTAAGAACAGGTCAAAGTCTAGGAAGCCAACTTTTTGGGCTAAGAACAGGTCTAAGTCTAGGAAAGCAACTTAGGTTCATGGGCAAAGAACAGGTCTAAGTCTAGGAAGCCAACTTAGGTTCTTGAGCTAAGATCAGATCAAAGTCTAGGAAGGCAACTTAGGTTCTTGGGCTAAGAACAGGTCAAAGTCTAGGAAGCCAACGTAGGTTCTTAGGCTAAGCACAGGTCTTAGTCTAGAAAGCCAACTTAGGTTCTTGGGCTAAGAACAGGTCTAAGTCTAGGAAGCCAACTTGGGTTCTTGGGCTAAGAACAGGTCAAAGTCTAGGAAGCCAACGTAGGTTCTTGGGCTAAGGACATGTCTTGTCTAGAAAGCCAACTTAGGTTCTCGGGCTAAGAACAGGTCTAAGTCTAGGAAGCCAACTTAGGTTCTTGGGCTAAGAACAGGTCTAAGTCTAGGAAGCCAACTTAGGTTCTTGGGCTAAGAACAGGTCTAAGTCTATGAAGCCAACTTAGGTTCTTGGGCTAAGAACAGGTCTAAGTCTAGGAAGCCAACTTAGGTTCTTGGGCTAAGAACAGGTCTAAGTCTAGGAAGCCAACTTAGGTTCTTGGGCTAAGAACAGGTCTAAGTCTAGGAAGCCAACTTAGGTTCTTGGGCTAAGAACAGGTCTAAGTCTATGAAGCCAACTTAGGTTCTTGGGCTAAGAACAGGTCTAAGTCTAGGAAGCCAACTTAGGTTCTTGGGCTAAGAACAGGTCTAAGTCTAGGAAGCCAACTTAGGTTCTTGGGCTAAGAACAGGTCTAAGTCTAGGAAGCCAACTTAGGTTCTTGGGCTAAGAACAGGTCTAAGTCTAGGAAGCCAACTTAGGTTCTTGGGCTAAGAATAGGTCAAAGTCTAGGAAGCCAACTTTTTGGACTAAGAACAGGTCTAAGTCTAGGAAGCCAACTTAGGTTCTTGGGCTAAGAACAGGTCTAAGTCTAGGAAGCCAACTTAGGTTCTTGGGCTAAGAACAGGTCTAAGTCTAGGAAGCCAACTTAGGTTCTTGGGCTAAGAACAGGTCTAAGTCTATGAAGCCAACTTAGGTTCTTGGGCTAAGAACAGGTCTAAGTCTAGGAAGCCAACTTAGGTTCTTGGGCTAAGAACAGGTCTAAGTCTAGGAAGCCAACTTAGGTTCTTGGGCTAAGAACAGGTCTAAGTCTAGGAAGCCAACTTAGGTTCTTGGGCTAAGAACAGGTCTAAGTCTATGAAGCCAACTTAGGTTCTTGGGCTAAGAACAGGTCTAAGTCTAGGAAGCCAACTTAGGTTCTTGGGCTAAGAACAGGTCTAAGTCTAGGAAGCCAACTTAGGTTCTTGGGCTAAGAACAGGTCTAAGTCTAGGAAGCCAACTTAGGTTCTTGGGCTAAGAACAGGTCTAAGTCAAGGAAGCCAACTTAGGTTCTTGGGCTAAGAACAGGTCTAAGTCTAGGAAGCCAACTTATGTTCTTGGGCTAAGAACAGGTCTAAGTCTAGGAAGCCAACTTAGGTTCTTGGGCTAAGAACAGGTCTAAGTCTAGGAAGCCAACTTAGGTTCTTGGGCTAAGAACAGGTCTAAGTCTAGGAAGCCAACTTAGGTTCTTGGGCTAAGAATAGGTCAAAGTCTAGGAAGCCAACTTTTTGGACTAAGAACAGGTCTAAGTCTAGGAAGCCAACTTAGGTTCTTGGGCTAAGAACAGGTCTAAGTCTAGGAAGCCAACTTAGGTTCTTGGGCTAAGAACAGGTCTAAGTCTAGGAAGCCAACTTAGGTTCTTGGGCTAAGAACAGGTCTAAGTCTAGGAAGCCAACTTAGGTTCTTGGGCTAAGAACAGGTCTAAGTCTAGGAAGCCAACTTAGGTTCTTGGGCTAAGAACAGGTCTAAGTCTATGAAGCCAACTTAGGTTCTTGGGCTAAGAACAGGTCTAAGTCTAGGAAGCCAACTTAGGTTCTTGGGCTAAGAACAGGTCTAAGTCTAGGAAGCCAACTTAGGTTCTTGGGCTAAGAACAGGTCTAAGTCTAGGAAGCCAACTTAGGTTCTTGGGCTAAGAACAGGTCTAAGTCAAGGAAGCCAACTTAGGTTCTTGGGCTAAGAACAGGTCTAAGTCTAGGAAGCCAACTTATGTTCTTGGGCTAAGAACAGGTCTAAGTCTAGGAAGCCAACTTAGGTTCTTGGGCTAAGAACAGGTCTAAGTCTAGGAAGCCAACTTAGGTTCTTGGGCTAAGAACAGGTCAAAGTCTAGGAAGCCAACTTATGTTCTTGGGCTAAGAACAGGTCAAAGTCTAGGAAGCCAACTTAGGTTCTTGGGCTAAGAACAGGTCTAAGTCTAGGAAGCCAACTTAGGTTCTTGGGCTAAGAACAGGTCAAAGTCTAGGAAGCCAACTTATGTTCTTGGGCTAAGAACAGGTCAAAGTCTAGGAAGCCAACTTATGTTCGTGGGCTCAGATTCTGGGCAGAGAACAGGGTGAAGTCTAGGCAGGAAGCTCGGGTTTCTGGGCAAGAAGTTGGTTGGGGGGGTCTATGAAGGCAGCTCAGGTTCTTGGGAGAAGAACAGGCCAAAGTAGCAGACCTACAGTCGTAGGCGTGCAGAGAAGGATCAGGTCCAGAGTAAAGCCAGGGTCAAAACCTCAATATCAAGAATCTCCAAAAGAGGGTGGGGTCATAACCGGGCATCCAATCACACAGCACTGAACCCTTTTAGCTTGCAGCCAAACCTATAATCTGAAAGAAAGAAAGAAAAGAAGAAATGACAAATAGAAGGAATGAGAAAAAAGAAAGCAATGTCAAAGAAAGAATTGAAAAAAAAGAAGGAATGACAGAAAAGAATGAATGCCAAAGATAGAAATGAAGGAATGTCAGAATGAAAAAGATGACAAAGAAAGAAAAGAAGGAATGACAGAGAAAGAAAAGAAGGAATGACAAAGAAAGATAAGAAGGAATGATGAAGAAAGAAAAGGAGCGATGACAAAGTAAGGCCTATAGAAAAGAAGGAATGACAAAGAAAGAAGGTAAAAGAGGAAATGACGCAGAAAGAAAGAAATCTAAGGAATGCTGAAGAAAGAAAAGAATGAATGGCAAAAAGAAGGGGAAAAAAAAAGAAATGACAAAGAAGAATTAAAAAATAAAAGGGATGACAGAAAAGAAAGAATGAATGACAGAGGACATGACACAGAAAGAAAGAAAATAAGGAATGACAAAAAGAAGGAATGAGAGAATTGTAAAAAAACAAAGGAAGAAATGACAGAAAGAGAAAAAAAGGATGACAAAGAAAGAAAAGAAGAGATCACAAAGTAAGGCATATAGAATAAAAGGAATGACAAAGAAAGGAAGCAGAAGAGGAAATGACACAGAAAGAAAACTAAAGAATGCCAAAGAAAGAAAGAAATGCCAAAGAAAGAATTAAAAAAAAGAAGGAATGCCAGAAAAGAACGAATGCCAAAAAAGGTAGAAAAGAAGGAATGACAGAAAGAAGAAAAGGGATGACAAAGAAAGAAAAGAAGGAATGATGAAGAAAGAAAAGAAGGAATGACAAAGAAAGGAAGCAGAAGAGGAAATGACACAGAAAGAAAACTAAAGAATGCCAAAGAACGAAAAGAAGGAATGAGAAAAAAAGAAATGACAAAGAAAGAATTAAGAAAAAGAAGGAATGCCAGAAAAGAACGAATGCCAAAAAAGGTAGAAAAGAAGGAATAACAGAAAGAGAAAAAAAGGGTGACAAAGAAAGAAAATAAGGAATGATGAAGAAAGAAAAGAAGGGATGACAAAGCAAGGCATATAGAAAAGAAGGAACGACAAAGAAAGAAGGTAAAAGAGGAAATGACACAAAAAGAAAGAAAATTAAAGAATGCCAAAGAAAGAAAAGAAGGAATGAGAAAAAAAGAAATAAATGACAAAGAAAGAATTAAAAAAAAAGAAGGAATGCCAGAAAAGAACGAATGCCAAAAAAGGTAGAAAAGAAGGAACGACAGAAAGAAGAAAAGGGATGACAAAGAAAGAAAAGAAGGAATGACAGAATGAAGAAAAGGGATGACAAAGAAAGAAAAGAAGGAATGACAAAGAAAGGAAGCAGAAGAGGAAATGTCACAGAAAGAAAACTAAAGAATGCCAAATAAAGAAAAGAAGAAATGAGAAAAAAAGAGAGAAATGACACAGAAAGAATTAAAAAAAAAGAAGGAATGCCAGAAAAGAACGAATGGCAAAAAAGGTAGAAAAGAAGGAACGACAGAAAGAAGAAAAGGGATGACAAAGAAAGAAAAGAAGGAATGTCAGAGAAAGGAAGCAAAAGATGACACAGAAAGAAAGAAAACTAAGAAATGCCAGTGAAAGAAAAGAAATGACAGAAAGAAGGAAAGATATTAATGAGGGAAATAAAGAGAAAGAAAGAAATAAAGGAATGTCTAAAAAAGAAAAAAAATGGAGAAATAATAGAAAGAAAAAAAGGAATGACAAATAATGAAAAGAAGGAATGACAGAAAGAGAAAAAAAGGATTACAAAGAATGAAAAGAAGGAATGATGAAGAAAGAAAAGAAGGAATGACAAAGAAAGGAAGCAGAAGAGGAAATGACACAGAAAGAAAACTAAAGAATGCCAAAGAAAGAAAAGAAGGAATGAGAAAAAAAGAAAGAAATGACAAAGAAAGAATTAAAAAAAAGAAGGAATGCCAGAAAAGAACGAATGCCAAAAAAGGTAGAAAAGAAGGAATGACAGAAAGAGAAGAAAAGGATGACAAAGAAAGAAAAGAAGGAATGATGAAGAAAGAAAAGAAGGGATGACAAAGCAAGGCATATAGAAAAGAAGGAACGACAAAGAAAGGAGGTAAAAGAGGAAATGACACAAAAAGAAAGAAAATTAAAGAATGCCAAAGAAAGAAAAGAAGGAATGAGAAAAAAAGAAAGAAATGACAAAGAATGAATTAAAAAAAAGAAGGAATGCCAGAAAAGAATGAATGGCAAAAAAGGTAGAAAAGAAGGAACGACAGAAAGAAGAAAAGGGATGACAAAGAAAGAAAAGAAGGAATGACAGAATGAAGAAAAGGGATGACAAAGAAAGAAAAGAAGGAATGACAAAGAAAGGAAGCAGAAGAGGAAATGACACAGAAAGAAAACTAAAGAATGCCAAATAAAGAAAAGAAGGAATGAGAAAAAAAGAGAGAAATGACACAGAAAGAATTAAAAAAAAAAAAGAAGGAATGCCAGAAAAGAACGAATGGCAAAAAAAAAGGTAGAAAAGAAGGAACGACAGAAAGAAGAAAAGGGATGACAAAGAAAGAAAAGAAGGAATGTCAGAAAAAAGGAAGCAAAAGATGACACAGAAAGAAAGAAAACTAAGAAATGCCAGTGAAAGAAAAGAAATGACAGAAAGAAGGAAAGATATTAATGAGGGAAATAAAGAGAAAGAAAGAAAGGAATGTCTAAGAAAGGAGAAAAAATAGAATTGGGAAGTAGTGTGTCACATGACCACCAGGTGAGGTGAGCCCTTCCAAGCCACAGGGGGCCCCCGGTACCTGCCCTGCTGTGCCCAGCGCTGACGCCGGCCCTGCCACATCCCTAATACACACCTACAGGCTGATTCATTACTAACGCCAGGTAGCGACAGATGAGCGGATTTCAGAGCGACCGTTAGTAGTCGCCGTGCTCGGTCGTGGATCGCTGTTTCAGAGCGCCTCAGTCGCCATCCGGCATTGATGAATATGTTATGTGAGTCGCTATACTAGGCTGTATGGGAGCGAATGGTAGCGTCAGCTCAGTGCGACTGACTCACACCACATTCGTTAAAAAAAACGGCCACAAACAGCGCCGGCGCTCAAAATCGGGTCATTGTAGCCCATAGCGCCAGACGCTGTGTGATTAAAGTCTGTTTTTGAACACGTATCCACCAGTAACAAAGCGAAAACACGTGGAATGACATTGTTATAACATTGTAACATTAACACTTTAATATCAGACATGTCAGGACAATTCTGCATAAAAATATTATTAATCCCAAAAAGTTTTCAAAAACGTCATTTTCTTGCCCAGGAAACATGTCAGAAAGATTTGAGAATTTAATAAAAAGAAAAAAAAAATCAGGATCAGGAAAGGGATTATAAGGATCGTCCATAGAAATGTATGGGAGAGCGCCAGGTAGCGACAGGTAAGACACGGCGCTCTGCAAGGCTGAACGGCGGCGCTGTACGCTGAGCCTGGGATAATGATGAATCGGACGCTACATGGCGTTGTTCCAGTCGCTCACCAAATTCGGCTTCATAAATGTGTAATTGCTGCCGTGTCGGGTGTTCACCTGGCGCTACCTGGCGCTGTACAAGCAATACCTGCCGCTACCTGGCGCTGTACAGGCAATACCTGGCGCTACCTGGCGCTGTACAGGCAATACCTGGCGCTACCTGGCGCTTTACAGGCACTACCTGCTGCTACCTGGCGCTGTACAGGCAATACCTGGCGCTATCCCTTCATAAATAAGGCCCCTGGATCCCCTTGTTACAGAGGGGTTACTCCAGGTTCCATCAGTACAGTATAGGCAGTGAAGGGTTACCGCTCATCGGTCAGCAGCTCCATGGCGACGGACGCGCATGGACCCGGCGGGAAATGTCCATTCAGTGGCAGGAGCGCAGCGATCCCATCGGGAGCTGATCCCATAAGCCTGTCAGTTCCCAGCGCCGAGCTCGCCCCCGGAATAGCGCTCGCCAAGCGGGTAATTAGCCCCCCCCCCCCCCCCCCCCGCTGCTCCTCGGGCCCCAGTTATTAGGCTTAATGTGCCCTCTTCACAGCTATTACCCTCTAGAGACGCTGGTCATAACTTCCAACTATTCAGGATTGGGAAAGAGGGACAAGTGTTACATTAAGCCACACCCCCTCATTGAGGGATAGATGAAGCCACGCCCCTCATTGAGGGATAGATGAAGCCACGCCCCCTCATTGAGGGATAGATGAAGCCACGCCCCCTCATTGAGGGATAGATGAAGCCACGCCCCCTCATTGAGGGATAGATGAAGCCACGCCCCCTTATTGAGGGATAGATGAAGCCACGTCCCCTCATTGAGGGATGGATAGGAGAAAGGATGTAACAGTTACAACACTATAAACACTTTGAATAGGGAAATGAATCAGTTATTGCTGCAGATCTGCATGTTACACCTCAAAGAGGGACAGTATGTAAATGAGGCCACGCCCCCTCATTGAGGGATGGGTGAAGCCACGCCCCCTCATTGAGGGATAGATTTAGCCACGCCCCATCATCGAGGGATGGGTGAAGCCACGCCCGCTCATTGATTGATGGATAGGAGATAGGATGTAACAGTTACAACAATAGAAACACTTGAAAGAGGTAATTGAATCATTTATTGCTGCAGATCGGCATGTTACACCTCAAAGAGGGACAATATGTAAATGAAGCCAAACCCCCTCATTGAGAGATGTATGAAGCCACGCCCCCTCATTGAGGGATGGATGAAGCCACGCCCCCTCATTAAGGGATGGATGAAGCCACGCCCCTTCATTGAGGGGTGGGTGAAGCCACGCACCCTCATTGAGGGATGGATGAAGCCATGTCCCCCTCATTAAGGGATGGATGAAGCCACGCCCCCTCATTGATTTATGGATAGGAGATAAGATGTAACAGTTACAACAAATGAGTCATTTATTGCTGCAGATCTGCATGTTACACATCAAAAAGGGACACTATGTAAATGAAGTCCCATCCCCATTGGGGGATACATGAAGCCACGCCCCCTCATGGGAAGGTAAATGAAGCCACGCCCCTCATTGATTGATGGATAGGAGATAGGATGTAAAAGTTACAACAATAGAAACACTGAATAGGGAAATGTATTATTTATTGCTGCAGATCTGCATGTTACACCTCGACAAATGAGAACAACGAGGGACAGAGGGACATGGACTCAAAAGAGGGACAGTCCCTGCAAATCAGGGACACTTGGGAGGTATGGGTGGTGGAGGCCTCTCCTTCTGGCGGATCAGCCCACCTGAGGCCTCTTCTCTTATATCAGCCAACCATAGCGAGGCCTGGCGCCAACCAGACAGAATCCCAATTACTGGAATATTAATGCGGACCTTCACCATGATTTATTGAAAAGCCCAAACCCATATAAAACGATTCCCCAGCATCTAAAATTAATATATTTTATGTTTTTAATCACATACGTATTATTCTTTCCCCCACTGGGCTGCAACTCTGTTCAGGACTCTAGGATACGGGCGCCGCCATCTCGGCTCGGAAGCATCACATACTGAGGAGAGGAGAGTGGGATAAAGTGCAGGGGGTGGGTTATAGCTGTGCTTTGCTCAGACAGAGCAGAGCTGGGGTCAGGAAAAGGACAGCAATCCCAGAATGAGTGGCACAGTCAGAAGACACTTCCTGTTTGCAGGCAGCCTGAGACTCCATGGGTCGCCATCTTGGATGTTTAAAGGCTGATAATATGTAGTAGTTGCAGGTAGGATGTAATAATGAGAGCAATCTGTATGTACAGGGTGTGAGAAACATATGAGATAGGCTCTTATTCAGGGTGAAGGTCCGGATTAATGTGGGCAATCTGTATGTACAGGGGGGAAACATATAAGATAGGCTCTTATTCAGGGTGAGGGTCCGGATTAATGTGAGCAATCTGTATGTACAGGGTGTGGGAAACATATAAGATAGGCTCTAATTCAGGGTGAAGGTCCGGATTAATGTGAGCAATCTGTATGTACAGGGGGGAAACATATAAGATAGGCTCTTATTCAGGGTGAAGGTCCGGATTAATGTGAGCAATCTGTATGTACAGGGGGGAAACATATAAGATAGGCTCTTATTCAGGGTGAAGGTCCGGATTAATGTGAGCAATCTGTATGTACAGGGTGTGGGAAACATATAACATAGGCTCTTATTCAGGGTGAAGGTCCGGATTAATGTGAGCAATCTGTATGTACAGGGGGGAAACATATAAGATAGGCTCTTATTCAGGGTGAAGGTCTGGATTAATGTGGGAAATCTGTATGTACAGGGGGGGAGACATATAAGATAGGCTCTTATTCAGGGTGAAGGTCTGGATTAATGTGGGCAATCTGTATGTACAGGGGGGGAGACATATAAGATAGGCTCTTATTCAGGGTGAAGGTCTGGATTAATGTGGGCAATCTGTATGTACAGGGTGTGGGAAACATATAAGATAGGCTCTAATTCAGGGTGAAGGTCCGGATTAATGTGGGCAATCTGTATGTACAGGGTGTGGGAAACATATAAGATAGGCTCTAATTCAGGGTGAAGGTCCGGATTAATGTGGGCAATCTGTATGTACAGGGTGTGGGAAACATATAAGATAGGCTCTAATTCAGGGTGAAGGTCCGGATTAATGTGGGCAATCTGTATGTACAGGGTGTGGGAAACATATAAGATAGGCTCTAATTCAGGGTGAAGGTCCGGATTAATGTGGGCAATCTGTATGTACAGGATGTGGGAAACATATAAGATAGGCTCTAATTCAGGGTGAAGGTCCGGATTAATGTGGGCAATCTGTATGTACAGGGTGTGGGAAACATATAAGATAGGCTCTAATTCAGGGTGAAGGTCCGGATTAATGTGGGCAATCTGTGTGTACAGGGGGGGGTGAAGTACCACTATAACATCTCTCCCCCATCGTGTTTGCCATCTCACCTGGCATTAGAATGTATTTTCCAGGCACCGGCAGTCGGATGTTAAAGTGCGCCTAAAATGTTTGCTGTGAAACGCTGTGGGTGTGTATCCCCTAGATTGCCCATAAACTCACCTTTCCTTTGCTCCCGCGGCACATGGAAGGAGGTCTGTGTAGATGCTTTCACCCATCATGCATCTCTTCGGGCAGCTATTAGAATGGTTTAATCTACAGGTTAGAGGTTGGGTGGGCCTCTCCTGTAAAAGCATTATGGTACACTAAAAAAAAAAAAAAACATCACCATTAAAGTGGACCAACACCCAGGGTTTTCACTATCCTGGGTATTGGTCCACTGCCGTGGGGTGCCCTGATCGTGGGAGTGAAACCCCTTAGAAAGCCCCGAAAACTCACCCGGCCCCGCTCCCATGTGACGCGCTCGTCCAATCGCCGCCAACGTACAAGGAGAAGCAGCGCCGGACAAGCTGAGCGCAGGTGCTGCCACCTCCCGCCGTCCCTCTTATAGGGAGCGCGCCCGCGCCTGACATTCACAAACGGGTGCTAGAGGGACGCGTGGGATGCGGCAACGGCCCGCGCACGCGCCGCTGGAATGAGGTGAAGGTAGGATTTCTGGGGGTTCGGGGGGTTTCACACAGTGATCGGGATGCCCTGCAGGCAGGGAGACGATCGCTCCGGGAATCTTATAGATTATAGAGGGTGTTGGTCCACTTTAATACAAAGGAAAGCACAGGCCTGGCGAGACCCCGCCCATTATTCTATTGCTTCTATTATTAGACTTTCCGCTCCTTTAATTGTCAGGGTGTTAAAATACAGCAACATGTTTATCAACATTGCAAAGAGGTTTCCATGGCGACCGCATCCAGCATCACAGCATCCGCCCGACAACGGGACGTGTATGTCTCCAGGCAGGGCTCCTTTATATCAACTATTTTATTATTTTAAAGCGGGTCCAAACCCTGATAAGCCGGATTCTTTCCTTCTATTTGTCTCTTTCTTTTCCTGTCTTTCTTTCTTCCTTCTATTTGTCTCTTTCTTTTTCTTTCTTTCTTTCTTTCTTTCTTTCTTTCTTTCTTTCTTTCTTTCTTTCTTCCTTCTATTTGTCTCTTTCTTTTTCTTTCTTTCTTTCTTTCTTTCTTTCTTTCTCTCTTTCTTTCTTTCTTTCTTTTTCTTTCTTTCTTTCTTTCTTTATTTCTTCATTCCTTCTATTTGTCTCTCTTTTTCTTTCTTTCTTTCTTCTATTTGTCTCTTTCTTTTTCTTCCTTTCTTTCTCTTTCTTTCTTTCTTCTATATGGCTCTTTCTTTTTCTTCCTTCCTTTTTCTCTTTCTTTCTTTCTTTCTTTGTTTCTTCCTTCTATTTGTATCTTTTTTTTCTTCCTTTCTTTCTTTCTTCCTTCTATTTGTCTCTTTCTTTTTCTTTCTTTCTTTCTTTCTTTCTTTCTTTCTTTCTCTTTCTTTCTTTCTTTCTTTCTTTCTTCCTTCTATTTGTCTCTCTTTTTCTTTCTTTCTTCCTTCTATTTGTCTCTTTCTTTTTCTTCCTTTCTTTCTCTTTCTTTCTTTCTTCTATTTGGCTCTTTCTTTTTCTTCCTTCCTTTTTCTCTTTCTTTCTTTCTTTCTTTCTTTCTTTCTTTCTTTCTTCCTTCTATTTGTATCTTTCTTTTTCTTCCTTTCTTTCTTTCTTCCTTCTATTTGTCTCTTTCTTTTTCTTTCTTTCTTTCTTTCTTTCTTTCTTTCTTTCTCTTTCTTTCTTTCTTTCTTTCTTTCTTTCTTTCTTTCTTCCTTCCTTCCTTCCTTCTATTTGTCTCTCTTTTTCTTCCTTTCTTTCTTTCTCTTTCTTTCTTTCTTTCTTCTATTTGGCTCTTTCTTTTTCTTCCTTCCTTTTTCTTTTTCTTTCTTTCTTTCTTTCTTTCTTTCTTTCTTTCTTTCTTTCTTTCTTTCTTTCTTCCTTCTATTTGTATCTTTCTTTTTCTTCCTTTCTTTCTTTCTTCCTTCTATTTGTCTCTTTCTTTTTCTTCCTTTCTTTCTTTCTTTCTTTCTCTCTTTCTTTCCTTCCTGCTATTATAACTCTTTCTTTCTTTACATCAGTTCTTTCATCTTCTTTTCTGCATTTTCCATCTCTATAAATCCCTGCTTTCTCTCGATCATTGCTTTTATTCTTTGTTTCTGTCATTCATTCTTTTTCTTTCTTCCTGACATTCATTCTATGCTTTTCTTCTCTCTTCCTTTGCTTTTTTTTTCTTCATTTGATATTTCACATATATTTATTTTCATCTATTCTTTCTTTCTTTCTTACTTGTATTTCCGTCAGTCATTCTATTCTCTCTTTCTTCCCTACCTGCTATTACAACTCTCACCTTCTTTACATCTATTCTTTGTTTCTTCCTTTCATCTGTCCATTCTACCATTCCCTTATTTCTTTCTTCCTTCTTCCCTCTCTCTTTTATTCTTTCTTTCATTTTTTCTTTCATTTTTTTCCACCTCTATAAATCCCTGCTTTCTCTCTGTCATTGATTTTATTCTTTGTTTCGGTCATTCTTTTTCTTTCTTCCTACATTCATTCTATTCTTTCTTTCTTTATCTTTGTTCTTTGTTTCTATCTATTATTTTTGTCATTTTCTTTCTCCTTTCTTTTTTTAGTCATTAATTTTTCTTTATTTCTTTCCTTCTTTCTTTCTTAATTTTTGTCATTTTCTTTCTTTCTTTCTTTCTTTCTCTTTTTGTCATTCTCTCTATTTGTTATATACGTTCTTCCTGGCATTCATTCTATGCCTTTGTTCTTTCTTTCTTTCTTTCTTTATCTTTGTTCTTTGTTTCTTTCTTTAATCTATTATTTTTTCAGGACCACATGACTGCCGGCAGCCAATCACAGTCCAGGCTGTGGTTGGGGCCAGATTGGCCATATTAGAGAAAAGTTCACATTGAGGAGCTGATGTGCAGAGGAGGGCGACGCTTCCAACATAAGGAATATGAGTGCAGTCTAACCCTAACACATAGGACACATGTTGCTAGTAAAGTGTATCTATGATCAAGGAGTCAGCCTTACATTTTTATTGGATACATGCTACCTTGGATATCTGTGTGGTGAGAACTACTAAGAACAACGGAGCTGTATTTTAATTCTGCTTGATTTTAATTGATTGTCTGTGAGTGCAATTTTATTCATTAAAATAGCTATCTAGTCTTAGACGTATTGCACTATTTTGTTCTTATACTTTTTTTACATGGGTTATCATTCTGAATCACTGCTGTGGAGTGTGAGGAAAATACAGTAGTGGATTATGAGATTGATGTCCTTCCCTGTTAACCAATTGCTCTGGAATTCCACCCATTGGAATTATTGTGGGTGAGAAATTGGATTAAGTACGCTGGAGACCGGGGTATAATTTGAAGGATTCCATCTACTTCTGCCTTATTAACAATGGCTGTCTGGTAAGAGGCTTGAGTGATCGGTGGTGGATTATCTAGCCTAGGAAGAGCACGTGTGGACCGAGTTTTATCACTGTGGACTTTCTAATAGCTCTGTGTATATTTGGATATATTTTACTTTTTGGTTTTTGTAGGAGGTGGAATCCTACTTGCTACACGTTGAGCTGTTCCTTTTATAGATTCATATTTAGATATATTTATATTATATATAAATATTATATTTATTTTAGATATAATCTATTATTTTTGTCATTTTCTTCTCCTTTTTTTTTTTTTTTGGTCTCTTCCTTTGTTTCTTTGTTTCGGAGAAGCTGATTCATTACTAGCGCCAGGTATTGGCAGATGAGCGTCTGTATAGCGACTGCTAGTAGACGCTGTAAGTGAGTATCAGGCGCTGTAACAGAGCGCTTCAGTCACTGTAGTCACCTGGCCGGTATTGATGAATGTGATGTGTGTTGGGTGCTCTAACACCAGTACAGCGCTGCAGGGAGCGAGAGGTAGCTCCAGCTCAGTGCGACCGACTCTCGACGCTCTGCACCATACATCAAAAAAGGACACACACAAGCGTCAGCGCTCTGGATCTGGGCGCTGTAGCATAGAGCAGACGCTGTGTGATTAAAGTCTGTTTTTGAACACATATCCACCAGGAACAAAGCGAAAACACGTGGAATTGTTATAACATTGTGACATTAACACTTTAGTGCCAGACCTGTAATGACAATGCTGCATAAAAATATAAAAAAAATCAAAAAAGTTTTCAAAAATGACTCTTTCTAGGCCAGGAGAGGTGACACGATGATTGGAGAGAGAAAAAAAAACGCTGTTTAAACAGAAGAAAATGATCGGCCATTGAAATGTATGGGAGAGCAACACTGAGCGAAAGGTAATACCTGGAGCTGGAAGCTAGAGCGCCGGCGCTATACACTGAGCCGCCTGTAATAATACATGTGACGCTACATGGCGCTGTTAGAGGCGCTATACACTGACCTGCCTGTAATAATACATGTGACGCTACATGGCGCTGTTAGAGGCGCTATACACTGAGCTGCCTGTAATAATACATGTGACGCTACATGGCGCTGTTAGAGGCGCTATACACTGAGCTGCCTGTAATAATACATGTGACGCTACATGGCGCTGTTAGAGGCGCTATACACTGAGCCGCCTGTAATAATACATGTGACGCTACATGGCGCTGTTAGAGTCGCTATACACTGACCTGCCTGTAATAATACATGTGACGCTACATGGCGCTGTTAGAGTCGCTATACACTGAGCCGCCTGTAATAATACATGTGACGCTACATGACGCTGTTAGAGACGCTATACACTGACCTGCCTGTAATAATACATGTGACGCTACATGGCGCTGTTAGAGGTGCTATACACTGAGCCGCCTGTAATAATACATGTGACGCTACATGGCGCTGTTAGAGGCGCTATACACTGACCTGCCTGTAATAATACATGTGACGCTACATGGCGCTGTTAGAGGTGCTATACACTGACCTGCCTGTAATAATACATGTGACACTACATGACGCTGTTAGAGGCGCTATACACTGACCTGCCTGTAATAATACATGTGACGCTACATGGCGCTGTTAGAGGCGCTATACACTGACCTGCCTGTAATAATACATGTGACGCTACATGGCGCTGTTAGAGGCGCTATACACTGACCTGCCTGTAATAATACATGTGACACTACATGACGCTGTTAGAGGCACTATACACTGACCTGCCTGTAATAATACATGTGACGCTACAGGGCGCTGTTAGAGGCGCTATACACTGAGCTGCCTGTAATAATACATGTGACGCTACATGGCGCTGTTAGACGCACTATACACTGACCTGCCTGTAATAATACATATGACACTACATGGCGCTGTTAGAGGCGCTATACACTGACCTGCCTGTAATAATACATGTGACGCTACATGGCGCTGTTAGAGGTGCTATACACTGACCTGCCTGTAATAATACATGTGACACTACATGGCGTTGTTAGAGGCGCTATACACTGACCTGCCTGTAATAATACATGTGACGCTATATGACGCTGTTAGAGGCGCTATACACTGACCTGCCTGTAATAATACATGTGACGCTACATGACGCTGTTAGAGGCGCTATACACTGACCTGCCTGTAATAATACATGTGACGCTACATGGCGCTGTTAGAGGTGCTATACGCTGAGCCACCTGTAATAATACATGTGACGCTACATGGCGCTGTTAGAGGCGCTATACACTGACCTGCCTGTAATAATACATGTGACACTACATGGCGCTGTTAGAGCCGCTATACACTGACCCGCCTGTAATAATACATGTGACGCTACATGGCGCTGTTAGAGGCGCTATACACTGACCTGCCTGTAATAATACATGTGACGCTACATGGCGCTGTTAGAGGCACTATACACTGACCTGCCTGTAATAATACATGTGACGCTACATGACGCTGTTAGAGGCGCTATACACTGACCTGCCTGTAATAATACATGTGACGCTACATGGCGCTGTTAGAGGCGCTATACACTGACCTGCCTGTAATAATACATGTGACGCTACATGGCGCTGTTAGAGGCGCTATACACTGACCTGCCTGTAATAATACATGTGACGCTACATGACGCTGTTAGAGGCGCTATACACTGACCTGCCTGTAATAATACATGTGACACTACATGGCGCTGTTAGAGGCGCTATACACTGACCTGCCTGTAATATTACATGTGACGCTACATGGCGCTGTTAGAGGCGCTATACACTGACCTGCCTGTAATAATACATGTGACACTACATGGCGCTGTTAGAGGCGCTATACACTGACCTGCCTGTAATAATACATGTGACGCTACATGGCGCTGTTAGAGGCACTATACACTGACCTGCCTGTAATAATACATGTGACGCTACATGGCGCTGTTAGAGGCACTATACACTGACCTGCCTGTAATAATACATGTGACGCTACATGGCGCTGTTAGAGGCACTATACACTGACCTGCCTGTAATAATACATGTGACGCTACATGGCGCTGTTAGAGGCACTATACACTGACCTGCCTGTAATAATACATGTGACGCTACATGGCGCTGTTAGAGGCGCTATACACTGACCTGCCTGTAATAATACATGTGACGCTACATGGCGCTGTTAGAGGCGCTATACACTGACCTGCCTGTAATAATACATGTGACGCTACATGGCGCTGTTAGAGGCGCTATACACTGACCTGCCTGTAATAATACATGTGACGCTACAGGGCGCTGTTAGAGGCGCTATACACTGAGCTGCCTGTAATAATACATGTGACGCTACATGGCGCTGTTAGAGGCACTATACACTGACCTGCCTGTAATAATACATATGACACTACATGGCGCTGTTAGAGGCGCTATACACTGACCTGCCTGTAATAATACATATGACACTACATGACGCTGTTAGAGGCGCTATACACTGACCTGCCTGTAATAATACATGTGACGCTACATGGCGCTGTTAGAGGCGCTATACACTGACCTGCCTGTAATAATACATGTGACGCTATATGACGCTGTTAGAGGCGCTATACACTGACCTGCCTGTAATAATACATGTGACGCTACATGACGCTGTTAGAGGCGCTATACACTGACCTGCCTGTAATAATACATGTGACGCTACATGGCGCTGTTAGAGGTGCTATACGCTGAGCCACCTGTAATAATACATGTGACGCTACATGGCGCTGTTAGAGGCGCTATACACTGACCTGCCTGTAATAATACATGTGACACTACATGGCGCTGTTAGAGGCGCTATACACTGAGCTGCCTGTAATAATACATGTGACACTACATGACGCTGTTAGAGGCGCTATACACTGACCTGCCTGTAATAATACATGTGACGCTACATGACGCTGTTAGAGGCGCTATACACTGACCTGCCTGTAATAATACATGTGACACTACATGGCGCTGTTAGAGGCGCTATACACTGACCTGCCTGTAATAATACATGTGACGCTACATGGCGCTGTTAGAGGCGCTATACACTGACCTGCCTGTAATAATACATGTGACGCTACATGGCGCTGTTAGAGGCACTATACACTGACCTGCCTGTAATAATACATGTGACGCTACATGGCGCTGTTAGAGGCACTATACACTGACCTGCCTGTAATAATACATGTGACGCTACATGGCGCTGTTAGAGGCACTATACACTGACCTGCCTGTAATAATACATGTGACGCTACATGACGCTGTTAGAGGCGCTATACACTGACCTGCCTGTAATAATACATGTGACGCTACATGGCGCTGTTAGAGGGGCTATACACTGACCTGCCTGTAATAATACATGTGACGCTACATGGCGCTGTTAGAGGCGCTATACACTGACCTGCCTGTAATAATACATGTGACGCTACATGGCGCTGTTAGAGGTGCTATACACTGACCTGCCTGTAATAATACATGTGACGCTACATGGCGCTGTTAGAGGCGCTATACACTGACCTGCCTGTAATAATACATGTGACGCTACATGGCGCTGTTAGAGGCGCTATACACTGAGCCGCCTGTAATAATACATGTGACACTACATGACGCTGTTAGAGGCGCTATACACTGACCTGCCTGTAATAATACATGTGACGCTACATGGCGCTGTTAGAGGTGTTATACACTGACCTGCCTGTAATAATACATGTGACGCTACATGGCGCTGTTAGAGGCGCTATACACTGAGCTGCCTGTAATAATACATGTGACGCTACATGGCGCTGTTAGAGGCGCTATACACTGACCTGCCTGTAATAATACATGTGACGCTACATGACGCTGTTAGAGGCGCTATACACTGACCTGCCTGTAATAATACATGTGACGCTACATGGCGCTGTTAGAGGCGCTATACACTGACCTGCCTGTAATAATACATGTGACGCTACATGACGCTGTTAGAGGCGCTATACACTGACCTGCCTGTAATAATACATGTGACACTACATGACGCTGTTAGAGGCGCTATACACTGACCTGCCTGTAATAATACATGTGACGCTACATGGCGCTGTTAGAGGTGCTATACACTGACCTGCCTGTAATAATACATGTGACGCTACATGGCGCTGTTAGAGGTGCTATACACTGACCTGCCTGTAATAATACATGTGACGCTACATGGCGCTGTTAGAGGAGCTATACACTGACCTGCCTGTAATAATACATGTGACGCTACATGGCGCTGTTAGAGGAGCTATACACTGACCTGCCTGTAATAATACATGTGACGCTACATGGCGCTGTTAGAGGTGCTATACACTGACCTGCCTGTAATAATACATGTGACACTACATGGCGCTGTTAGAGGCGCTATACACTGACCTGCCTGTAATAATACATGTGACGCTACATGGCGCTGTTAGAGGCGCTATACACTGACCTGCCTGTAATAATACATGCGACGCTACATGGTGCTGTTAGAGGTGCTATACACTGACCTGCCTGTAATAATACATGTGACGCTACATGGCGCTGTTAGAGGTGCTATACACTGACCTGCCTCTAATAATACATGTGACGCTACATGGCGCTGTTAGAGGAGCTATACAGTGACCTGCCTGTAATAATACATGTGACGCTACATGACGCTGTTAGAGGCGCTATACACTGACCTGCCTGTAATAATACATGTGACACTACATGACGCTGTTAGAGGCGCTATACACTGAGCCGCCTGTAATAATACATGTGACGCTACATGGCGCTGTTAGAGGTGCTATACACTGACCTGCCTGTAATAATACATGTGACGCTACATGACGCTGTTAGAGGCGCTATACACTGAGCCGCCTGTAATAATACATGTGACGCTACATGGCGCTGTTAGAGGCGCTATACACTGACCTGCCTGTAATAATACATGTGACACTACATGGCGCTGTTAGAGGCGCTATACACTGATCTGCCTGTAATAATACATGTGACGCTACATGGCGCTGTTAGAGGCACTATACACTGACCTGCCTGTAATAATACATGTGACGCTACATGGCGCTGTTAGAGGCGCTATACACTGACCTGCCTGTAATAATACATGTGGCACTACATGGCGCTGTTAGAGTCGCTCACCAGATTCGCTTTCATAAATGTGGTTTTGCGTAAAGTGCCCGGCGTTCACCAGACGCTGCCTGCCACTACGAGGCGCTACCTGGCGCTATCCCTTCTTACATAACCCCCATAGACACATGTTAGAATACATAAAGCTGGGAGGGGAGTGTGGGGGGCAATGAGGACATTTCTGGGGGTTTCCTCTGATTTTCTTGGTGTTGGAGAGACGACAGAATGTCTTACTGGAACCAATGAGAGTTAAACTGCTACAAATGTACCTAGAAATAGCAGCTGGCAGCACTGACAGCCAGGGGGGGAGGAGGAGGGGCTCTCACCCCGGGGGCACCAGGTCAGAGAACAGGTGGGGGCGTCATACTCCTCTGCTGATGGTGGTAAAGTGAAAAAAAACACTGGACGTGTATCTGCAGGAGGAGCAGCAGGGGCACTCACCCCGGGGGCAGCAGGTCAGGGGAGCGCCAAACCTGAGAACAGGTGGGGGCGCCATTTCAAATCTTTTCCCCGGGTGTCAGAAAGCCCAGATACTCCTCTGCTGATGGTGGTAAGAAGAAAAAACACTGGACGTGTATCTGCAGAGGAGGCACTTGCCCCGGGTGCAGCAGGTCAAGGGGATGCCAAAGGGGGGGCCTGAAAACAGGTGGGGGCACCATTTCGATTCTTTGCCCCGGGTGCCAGAAGCCCAGCTACTCCTCTGCTGATGGCGGTAAGAAAAAAAAAACAAAGTCGGACGCGTGTCTGCAGAGGGAGCAGAGGGGGCACTTGCCCCAGGTGCAGCAGCTCAAGGAGGCGCCAAAGGGAGAACAGGTAGGGGGCGCCAATCTTTCCTCTGCTGATGGCGGTAAGAAAAAAAAACAATGGACACATGTCTGCAGAGGGAGCAGGGGGGCACTTACCCCGGGTGCAGCAGGCCATGGGGACGTCAAAGGGGGACCTGAGAACAGGTGGGGGCGCCATTTTGAATCTTTACCCCAGATGCCAAAAATTTCAGCTACTCCTCTGCTAATGGCCATAAGAAAAAACCCACCGGGCACGTGTCTGCAGAGGGAGCAGGGGGGGGGGGGGGGGGGGGGGGGGCACTTGCCCCGGGTGCAGCAAGTCAAAGGGGCGCCAAAGGGAGGCTGAGCACAGGTGGGGGCTACATTTCGAATCTTTGCCCCAGGTACCAGAAAGCCCAGCTACTCCTCTGCTGATGGCAGTAAGAAAAAAAACAAACACAGGGCGCATGCCTGCAGAGGGAGCAGGGGGGGGGGGGCACTTGCCCCGGGTGCAGCAGCTCAAGGGGGCGCCAAGGGAGAACAGGTAGGGGGCGCCAATCTTTACCCCGGGTACCAGAAAGCCCAGCTACTCCTCTGCTGATGGCAGTAAGAAAAAAAAAACAATGGACGCGTGTCTGCAGAGGGAGAAGGGGGGCACTTGCCCGGGTGCAGCAGGTCAGGGGGGCCTAAGAACAGGTGGGGGCACCATTTGGATTCTTTCCCCAGGGTGCCAGAAAGCCCAGCTACTCCTCTGCTAACAGCCTTAAGGAAAAAACCCACTGGGCGCGTGTCTGCAGAGGGAGCAGGGGGGCACTTGCCCCGGGTGCAGTAGGTCAAGGGGATGCCAAAGAGGGGGCCTGAGAACAGGTGGGGGCGCCATTTCGATTCTTTGCCCCGGGTTCCAGAAGCCCAGCTACTCCTCTGCTGATGGTGGTAAGAAAAAAAAAACACCGGACTCATGTCTGCAGAGGGAGCAAGGGGGCTCTTTCCCCAGGTGCAGCAGGTCAAGGGGGGCGCCAAACGGGTGTCTGAGAACAGGTGGCGCCACCATTTCGAATTTTTGCCCCAGGTGCCAGAAGCCCAGCTACTCCTCTGCAGACGGCGGTAAGAAACAAAAAAAAGTCAGACACGTGTCTGCAGAGGGAGCAGGGGGGCACTTGCCCCGGGTGCAACAGGTCAAGGGGGCGCCAAAAGGAGAACAGGTAGGGGGCGCCAATCTTTACCCCGGGTACCAGAAAGCCCAGCTACTCCTCTGCTGATGGCAGTAAGAAAAAAAAACAATGGACGCATGTCTGCAGAGGGAGCAGGGGGGCACTTGCCCCAGGTGCAGCCAGAGTCAGAGGGGCGCCAAAGGGGGACCTGGGAAAAGGTGGCGGCACCATTTCGAATCTTTCCCCCAGGTGCCAGAAATCCTAGCTTCTCCTCTGCTGACTGCGGTAAGAAAAAAAAAAAAAACAGGGAGCATGACTGCAGAGGGAGCAGGGGGGACACTTGCTCCAGGGGTGCAGCAGGTCAGGAGGGTGCCAAAGGGGGGCCTGAGCACAAGTTGGTGGCGCTATTTCAAATCTTTTCCCCAGGTGCCAGAAAGCCTAGCTACTCCTCTGCTGACGGCGGTAAGAAAAAAAACACTGGGCGCCTGTCTGTAGAGGGAGCAGGAGGGGCACCTGCCCCGGGCGCAGCAGGTCAAGGGGTGGCCTGAGGACAGGTGGAGGGGTACCATTTGGAACCTTTGCCCCGGGTGCCAGAAAGCCCAGCTACTCCTCTGCTAACGGCCGTAAGAAAAAACCCACCGGGCGCGTGTCTGCAGAGGGAGCGGGGGGGCACTTGCCCCGGGCGCAGCAGGTCAAAGGGGGGCCTGAGAACAGGTGGAGGGGTACCATTTGGAACCTTTGACCCAGGTGCCAGAAAGCCCAGCTACTCCTCTGCTAACGGCCGTAAGAAAAAAACCCACCGGGCGCGTGTCTGCAGAGGGAGCAGGGGGGCACTTGCCCCAGGTGCAGCAAGTCAGAGGGGCGCCAAAGGGGGCCTGAGAACAGGTGGGGGCGCCATTTCGAATCTTTGCCAGAAAGCCTAGCTACTCCTCTGCTAACGGCAGTAAGAAAAAAAAAAACCCGCTGGGCGCGTGTCTGCAGATATCTCACAACGAAGCAAAATATTCTACAATCCCAGAGGCCGGCGGCGTGTTTTCGGCATGCCAGCCCAGGGTCACCTCCCCGCGACACAGCCGTGTGCAGATTATAGCAATAGAGCCAGGCGGACTGTTAGCTATTTTCTCAGTAGGTGCAAATTAGGCTCTCGGAGCATAGTGATCAGCGCAAGGTCGTACAGAGGCGCGACTCCATAAAATGGCAACCTGCCGCAGCTTATTGCGAGGAGGCGCTTCTGGGTCAGCGGTCGTTCGCAGCGAGCGGGGCCGCCGTGCCCTTCATTGTGTACCAACCCGCTCATTTAGTACGAAATAGCAATGAATAATGTCTTACCGCTCAGATCAGCAATGGCAAACGCAGAGGTTACCGGAGAATATTGGATTGTCCTACACAAAGCTCCTGGACCACAAGGAAGTTCAGCCTTAAACAGGACCAACGCCCGTTTTTTCATTAAGGGGTGTTGGTTCTGCAGTCAGCTGATTAAAACAAGCAGCCAGAATGCTGGAGTCCCCCCCCCCCCCTGAATGTAACACCCCAGAAATCCTCATTTTCAGTACGAGTCAGCACCGGCCACAGGGGCAGGTCGTTCCGGTGGCTGGCCCATGAGGACACGACCATGACACATGTGACCGCACGGTGGCCAATAGTGGGACTCTTTTCCCAGCGCAGGCTTGTACTGGGTGTTCTGGGGGGAACAGAGTCCCACGATTTGGTGCACGAGGACACGATCATCACCCAAGTGGCCAATAGCGGAACTCCATTCCCAGCCCTGGCTCGTACTGAAAGTAAGGATTACTGTCATGTGCAGGGGTGGGGGAACCCCAGCATTCTGGATGCCCCATCCCGAGCTTGTTTGATCAGCTGACTGCGGGACTAACACCTGTTAAAGTGGACCAAAACCCACCCTGGAGTCTATGAGACTCCATTACAGGCATACTCCTTCCCTTTGGGGCATCCAGATTCAGGTGTAAAACCCCCGAGGTTGTCCTGAAACTCTAGTTCTTTCCTGGTCCAACGGCACAGGCGTGAGCTGCACCCGCATCCCCTCTAGCAGGGCGCGTGAACGCGCCAGGCATTTGTGAGTGACCAGCACGGGCACGCTCCCTGTTAGAGGGTAGCGAGGGATCGCGGTCACCAGCGCGCTCGGATCCACTCCCCTTAGACGAGCTCTTGGACGAAGCGGCAGGAGCGGATCCGAGCACGCTGACTGAATGAGAGGATGCACACGCGCCGCAGGACCAGGGAAGGGTGAGTGAGATCGGGCGATCTGGGGGGTTTCACATAGCAGGGAATCCCGGATCGGGGTGCCCCGGGGCCAAGGACCAAAACCCAGGATGTAAATCCTGGGTTTCGGTCCACTTTAAAGAAAAAAAATGGGCATTGGTCCGGTTTAAGTTGTTGGTTTGTCCTAGAGCAGGGGTCATCAATAGAGATGAGTGACACTATTGTGTGCGTTCGATTCGGGTGATTCGCCAAATTTGCCCCAAAAATTTGTGTTCGTCCGAATTGAACTTTCCCGCTAATAAAACAATAGAGAATAATTATTAATAAAACAATACAACAATAAAGAATAAGCTCATCTCCGTCTCTATTCCAGCGCTGGACGATGTCCTCTTCCTCCTGCGCCGGCAGGTGTCTTCAGCGGGACAGGTTCTCCGTCCTGCACTGGGCTCCCGGTGTTGGAGGGTGAAAAACCACGCTCACACATTCATGTGCTCATAAACGAATTGATTAAAAGCAGCAGGTAAGTATTATGTGGGGAATTTTCCATTAATGTGAAAATGGGGTTGCTATTCCCACTTTGGTCACTAGATGGGAGTATAAAACCACACAGAAAAGAGAATTTAATTCAGACTTAGAATTTGCGTGTAGGATTCCCCTTTAGTGTGCGCCAGGTAGCATAAGATACATTTGGGGAACAGCAGGAAACCTCTGAGGTTGGTTGGGAGCTTTTTGCAGGGAAAATGCCTTGTATGAGCAAGAGGATTCATAAGGGGAATCCAGAGGGACTGATGTGGAGATCGTCCATAACCATGCCAAAGGGAAAGACTGGTGTAGCCTCCTGCGTAAGACGTCTGGTAAGTCTATTACAGAGATGAGGCCTAGGTGCAGTTGGAAGCGAGTAGGAGGACATGGCTGTAGTGAAGCAGAGCCGCACTGAGTTGCAGACAGACTGAGAAGACTGAGGTGCAGGTGGAGGACCCTGGTGGGAGAGAAGGAGCCTAGAGGGAACCTGGCATGGATGTGACAGAGGAGGTGCCCCTAAGGAGTAGAGAAAATCCAAAGGGACCGTCAGGCCGTGATGGAGAAGCCGCTGTGCCTTAGACTCCGGTAAGGCGTGGCTGTCCCTGTCTGAGGTCCTGCTCTGCAGTGACTGTGGGAGAAGACCTTGTGTTGGGGAACAATCCAGGCTCAGATGCTATGGAGTAGAGGTTCCTTGTGTGTTTTATTCACTGACAGCCCGATGGCCCCTGTGCTGACGTCGGCAAATCTTGCCTCCCAGTCTGGGATACCCCATCTCCACTATGAGGGGGTGCTCAGTGGGTTGGTGGCCACCTTAATCTTAGTCGGGTGACAGCGGAGAAGCTGGGCAGACGTGTGTGTGTGCTGTGAGGAAGGAGGCTAACACGGCCCATGGAACTTTAGCCTCGGTCTTCGTGGAGGACGCGGTAAGTCCCCAATAAGAAGCCCAGAGGAAGAAGGTAGTGCCTGCTTGGGGGAACTGTGCTCGTCCCTCTTGGGGAAGCTGTGGGACTTCCCACCTGAGGCCTACTCAGGTGGAGGCCATTTCATCAGGAGGTGAGCTTTTGGGGGTGTTCCCAAAAGCACCAGGGACCCCCACCTGAACCTTGCTGAAGTGCCAAGAAAGAGGCAACTGCTCAGAAAAGCAACTTGTGACTGAGTGGTCTCTGCATTGCTAACCGCCTGGAGTCTGGACCCTCCTTGGACAGCTGCCTGTTGAGAAACCTGAGTGAGTACTGCTTCTCCGTGTCCCTAACCATCCAGTGTAATGTCCTATGAGGTCTTCCCTACCGCCTGTCTACATGGACCTTTTTCCTATGTGGGGGCATCCCAAAGTAACTCTGGGTGTCTGCTACAGCAGCATGTCGCTCCATGCCACAGGGAGGGGCTTTTATATGAGCGAGTAAGCTGACATCAGCTCACTCTACCGGTATAAATAGCTCCTGCCTGCATTAAAGGGAGTGAAATGTCAGAAGCCAAAGAATTATGATCCTAATCTGCCAGCCCACGACCTTTGCATGTACCTTGATTACGATTCTGATCTGCTAGCCCATGACCTTGGCCTGTACCTCATTTCTGATCATAATCTGCCAGGCCACGACCTCAGCCTGTTTCTTGATTTGCCAGCCCACAATCCCGACCTGTAACTCGATTACAATTCTGATCTGCCATCCCACAATCCCGACCTGTAACTCAATCACAATTCTGATCTGCCAGGCCACAATCCCGACCTGTAACTCGATTACAATTCTGATCTGCCAGACCACAATCCCGACCTGTAACACAATTACAATTCTGATCTGCCAGAACACAAACTCGACCTGTAACTCGATTACAATTCTGATCCGCCACCACACAACCTCGACCTGTAACACCATTACAATTCTGATCTGCCAGAACACAAACTCGACCTGTAACTCGATTACAATTCTGATCCGCCAGAACACAAACTCGACCTGTAACTCGATTACAATTCTGATTTGCCAGAACACAACCTCGACCTGTAACACCATTACAATTCTGATCTGCCAGCCCACAATCCCAACCTGTAACACCATTGCAATTCTGATCTGCCAGAACACAAACTCGACCTGTAACTCGATTACAATTCTGATCTGCCATCCCACAACCTCGACCTGTAACACGATTACAATTCTGATCTGCCACCACACAACCTCGACCTGTAACACCATTACAATTCTGATTTGCCAGAACACAAACTCGACCTGTAACTGGATTACAATTCTGATCTGCCAGAACACAAACTCGACCTGTAACTCGATTACAATTCTGATCTGCCAGAACACAACCTCGACCTGTAACACGATTACAATTCTGATCTGCCACCACACAACCTCGACCTGTAACACCATTACAATTCTGATCTGCCAGAACACAAACTCGACCTGTAACTCGATTACAATTCTGATCTGCCAGAACACAAAACGCGACCTGTAACTCGATTACAATTCTGTTCTGCCAGAACACAACCTCGACCTGTAACACCATTACAATTCTGATCTGCCAGAACACAAACTCGACCTGTAACTCGATTACAATTCTGATCTGCCAGAACACAAACTCGACCTGTAACTCGATTACAATTCTGATCTGCCACCACACAACCTCGACCTGTAACACCATTACAATTCTGATCTGCCAGAACACAAACTCGACCTGTAACTCGATTACAATTCTGATCTGCCAGAACACAAACTCGACCTGTAACTCGATTACAATTCTGATCTGCCAGAACACAAACTCGACCTGTAACTCGATTACAATTCTGATATGCCATCCCACAACCTCGACCTGTAACACGATTACAATTCTGATCTGCCACCACACAACCTCGACCTGTAACACCATTACAATTCTGATTTGCCAGAACACAAACTCGACCTGTAACTGGATTACAATTCTGATCTGCCAGAACACAAACTCGACCTGTAACTCGATTACAATTCTGATCTGGCAGAACACAACTTCGACCTGTAACACGATTACAATTCTGATCTGCCACCACACAACCTCGACCTGTAACACCATTACAATTCTGATCTGCCAGAACACAAACTCGACCTGTAACTCGATTACAATTCTGATCTGCCAGAACACAAACTCGACCTGTAACTCGATTACAATTCTGATCTGCCAGAACACAAACTCGACCTGTAACTCGATTACAATTCTGATCTGCCAGAACACGCCCTCAGCCTGTACCTCTGACTCGGCTCCGGCACCAAGCTCATCCTCATGTCCTCATCCTCCTGCACCAGCAGGTGTCTTGAGTGGGACAGAGAACACAAATTCCCCGCCCAGGTCTTGGTTTCCGGCATCTCGCTCCACGCCGCAAGGAGGGGCCTTTTTTATTAGCAAGTGAGATGATGTGTCAACTCACTCTGCCGGTATAAATAGCCCCTCCCTGCAGTGGAGGAATGAGATGTCAGTAGGGGTAAGCTTATCATTTCTGGGGCCCTAAACAAATGTTGTACAGCGAAATACAATATTAACGCACCTTGTCAGGGGTGTAGCTGTGGCCCGCTCATGCACTGTGGGAATTGCCCATATGGCCATATAGCCGCGCTATACCTGGGGGATGCGGCTGGTGGCGCACCCGGCTCCCTTTGGCAATACGCCACCAGTGAAGTCGAAGGGAATTCAGTGAAAGCAAGCGCTCTGATTGGTTGAGCGGGCCAAACAGCCAATCAGGGTGCTCATTTTCACTGGAGTCTGCACAGAGGGAGCGACAGAAAGGTTAGTGAATGGGACAACCTGGGGGGGATATACACAGCAGGGCATCCCAATTCGGGAAGCTGCCGCAACAGCCGGAACAACACCCCAAAAGGTAAATATTGGGTGTGTTGCTTCTCTTTAAGTACGCCACTGGATGTCCAAAGCCAAAGAGTTCAGAGGAACCCAAGGCACGGGGGATCATCAGGATCGGTGATGGTCAGGTGTAAGTGGGAGGGGGAATAAAAAAATACTTTATTCTTTTGTGTGTGTGTGTGTGTGTGTTTTTTTTTACATTAAACTCTTTGTGAAATGGTAAGGGATGGTTGAGACTGGGAACTTGCCATAGCCCCATTACCTGTATCCCCAAGGTCCAGGGGGGTGCAGGAGAGGCTGCGGCCCATATGGGAGCTGGTAGCCTTCAGTTCAGTATAGCCTGCCTAGGATTATCTGTTTCTGATCGTGATCTGCCAGACCACAGCCTGCACCTTAATTGCGATCCTGATTTGCCAGCTCACGACCTCGACCTGAGACTGTACCTTAGTTACTATTCTGATCTGCTAGGTTATGGCTTTGACTGTAACTTAATTATGATCCTTATCTGCCAGGCCATGACCTCGGCCTGTACCTTAGTTACTATTCTGATCTGCCAGGCCACGACCTCGGTCTATACCTTAGTTACTATTCTGATCTGCCAGGCCACGACCTCGGCCTATGCCTTAGTTACTATTCTGATCTGCCAGGCCACGACCTTGGTCTATACCTTAGTTACTATTCTGATCTGCCAGGCCACGACCTTGGCCTATACCTTAGTTGCTATTCTGATCTGCCAGGCCACAACCTCGGTCTATACCTTAGTTACTATTCTGATCTGCCAGGCCACGACCTCGGCCTATGCCTTAGTTACTATTCTGATCTGCCAGGCCACGACCTCGGCCTATACCTTAGTTACTATTCTGATCTGCCAGGCCACGACCTCGGCCTATACCTTAGTTACTATTCTGATCTGCCAGGCCACGACCTCGGTCTATACCTTAGTTACTATTCTGATCTGCCAGGCCACGACCTCGGCCTATGCCTTAGTTACTATTCTGATCTGCCAGGCCACAACCTCGGTCTATACCTTTGTTACTATTCTGATCTGCCAGGCCACGACCTCGGTCTATACCTTAGTTACTATTCTGATCTGCCAGGCCACGACCTCGGTCTATACCTTAGTTACTATTCTGATCTGCCAGGCCACGACCTCGGCCTATACCTTAGTTACTATTCTGATCTGCCAGGCCACGACCTCGGCCTATACCTTAGTTACTATTCTGATCTGCCAGGCCACGACCTCGGCCTATACCTTAGTTACTATTCTGATTTGCCAGGCCACGACCTCGGCCTATACCTTAGTTACTATTCTGATCTGCCAGGCCACGACCTCGGTCTATACCTTAGTTACTATTCTGATCTGCCAGGCCACGACCTTGGCCTATACCTTAGTTACTATTCTGATCTGCCAGGCCACGACCTTGGCCTATACCTTAGTTACTATTCTGATTTGCCAGGCCACGACCTCGGCCTATACCTTAGTTACTATTCTGATCTGCCAGGCCACGACCTTGGTCTATACCTTAGTTACTATTCTGATCTGCCAGGCCACGACCTCGGTCTATACCTTAGTTACTATTCTGATCTGACAGGCCACGACCTCGGTCTATACCTTAGTTACTATTCTGATCTGCCAGGCCACGACCTCGGCCTATACCTTAGTTACTATTCTGATCTGCCAGGCCACAATCTCGTTCTATACCTTAGTTACTATTCTGATCTGCCAGGCCACAACCTCGTTCTATACCTTAGTTACTATTCTGATCTGCCAGGCCACGACCTCGTTCTATACCTTAGTTACTATTCTGATCTGCCAGGCCAAGACCTCGGCCTATACCTTAGTTACTATTCTGATCTGCCAGGCCACAATCTCGTTCTATACCTTAGTTACTATTCTGATCTGCCAGGCCACGACCTCGGCCTATACCTTAGTTACTATTCTGATCTGCCAGGCCACGACCTCGGTCTATACCTTAGTTACTATTCTGATCTGCCAGGCCACAACCTCGGTCTATACCTTAGTTACTATTCTGATCTGCCAGGCCACGACCTCGGTCTATACCTTAGTTACTATTCTGATCTGCCAGGCCACGACCTCGGCCTATTCCTTAGTTACTATTCTGATCTGCCAGGCCACGACCTCGTTCTATACCTTAGTTACTATTCTGATCTGCCAGGCCACGACCTCGTTCTATACCTTAGTTACTATTCTGATCTGCCAGGCCACAACCTTGTTCTATACCTTAGTTACTATTCTGATCTGCCAGGCCACGACCTCGGCCTATACCTTAGTTACTATTCTGATCTGCCAGGCCACGACCTCGGTCTATACCTTAGTTACTATTCTGATCTGCCAGGCCACAACCTCGGTCTATACCTTAGTTACTATTCTGACCTGCCAGGCCACAACCTCGGTCTATACCTTAGTTACTATTCTGATCTGCCAGGCCACAACCTCGGTCTATACCTTAGTTACTATTCTGATCTGCCAGGCCACGACCTCGGTCTATACCTTAGTTACTATTCTGATCTGCCAGGCCACGACCTCGGCCTATTCCTTAGTTACTATTCTGATCTGCCAGGCTACAACCTCGTTCTATACCTTAGTTACTATTCTGATCTGCCAGGCCACGACCTCGGCCTATACCTTAGTTACTATTCTGATCTGCCAGGCCACGACCTCGTTCTATACCTTAGTTACTATTCTGATCTGCCAGGCCACGACCTCGTTCTATTCCTTAGTTAATATTCTGATCTGCCAGGCCACGACATCGGCCTATTCCTTAGTTACTATTCTGATCTGCCAGGCCACGACCTCGTTCTATACCTTAGTTACTATTCTGATCTGCCAGGCCACGACCTCGTTCTATTCCTTAGTTACTATTCTGATCTGCCAGGCCACGACATCGGCCTATTCCTTAGTTACTATTCTGATCTGCCAGGCCACGACCTCGGCCTATTCCTCAGTTACTATTCTGATCTGCCAGGCCACGACCTCGTTCTATACCTTAGTTACTATTCTGATCTGCCAGGACACAACCTCGTTCTATACCTTAGTTACTATTCTGATCTGCCAGGCCACAACCTCGGCCTATACCTTAGTTACTATTCTGATCTGCCAGGCCACGACCTCGTTCTATACCTTAGTTACTATTCTGATCTGCCAGGCCACAACCTCGTTCTATACCTTAGTTACTATTCTGATCTGCCAGGCCACGACCT
The DNA here is from genome assembly GCA_027917425.1 of Gastrophryne carolinensis. Taxonomy (NCBI): domain Eukaryota; kingdom Metazoa; phylum Chordata; class Amphibia; order Anura; family Microhylidae; genus Gastrophryne; species Gastrophryne carolinensis. The sequence continues at coordinate 156,289,894 of CM051244.1, read as the reverse complement.
TGGCCTATACCTTAGTTACTATTCTGATCTGCCAGGCCACAACCTGGTTCTATACCTTAGTTACTATTCTGATCTGCCAGGCCACGACCTCGGTCTATACCTTAGTTACTATTCTGATCTGCCAGGCCACAACCTCGGTCTATACCTTAGTTACTATTCTGATCTGCCAGGCCACAACCTCGGTCTATTCCTTAGTTACTATTCTGATCTGCCAGGCCACGACCTCGGCCTATTCCTTAGTTACTATTCTGATCTGCTAGGCCACGACCTCGTTCTATACCTTAGTTACTATTCTGATCTGCCAGGCCACGACCTCGTTCTATTCCTTAGTTACTCTTCTGATCTGCCAGGCCACGACCTTGTTCTATACCTTAGTTACTATTCTGATCTGCCAGGCCACGACCTCGGCTTATACCTTAGTTACTATTCTGATCTGCCAGGCCACGACCTCGGCCTATTCCTTAGTTACTATTCTGATCTGCCAGGCCACAACCTCGTTCTATACCTTAGTTACTATTCTGATCTGCCAGGCCACGACCTCGGCCTATTCCTTAGTTACTATTCTGATCTGCCAGGCCATGACCTCGTTCTATACCTTAGTTACTATTCTGATCTGCCAGGCCACAACCTCGGTCTATACCTTAGTTACTATTCTGATCTGCCAGGCCACGACCTCGGCCTATACCTTAGTTACTATTCTGATCTGCCAGGCCACAACCTCGTTCTATACCTTAGTTACTATTCTGATCTGCCAGGCCACGACCTCGGCCTATACCTTAGTTACTATTCTGATCTGCCAGGCCACGACCTCGGTCTATACCTTAGTTACTATTCTGATCTGCCAGGCCACAACCTCGGTCTATACCTTAGTTACAATTCTGATCTGCCAGGCCACGACCTCGGTCTATACCTTAGTTACTATTCTGATCTGCCAGGCCACGACCTCGGCCTATTCCTTAGTTACTATTCTGATCTGCCAGGCCACGACCTCGTTCTATACCTTAGTTACTATTCTGATCTGCCAGGCCACGACCTCGGCCTATACCTTAGTTACTATTCTGATCTGCCAGGCCACGACCTCGTTCTATACCTTAGTAACTATTCTGATCTGCCAAGCCACGACCTCGTTCTATACCTTAGTAACTATTCTGATCTGCTAGGCCACGACCTCGGCCTATTCCTTAGTTACTATTCTGATCTGCCAGGCCACGACCTCGGCCTATACCTTAGTTACTATTCTGATCTGCCAGGCCACGACCTCGTTCTATACCTTAGTAACTTTTCTGATCTGCCAAGCCACGACCTCGTTCTATACCTTAGTAACTATTCTGATCTGCTAGGCCACGACCTCGGCCTATTCCTTAGTTACTATTCTGATCTGCCAGGCCACGACCTCGGCCTATTCCTTAGTTACTATTCTGATCTGCCAGGCCACGACCTCGTTCTATACCTTAGTTACTATTCTGATCTGCCAGGCCACAACCTCGTTCTATACCTTAGTTACTATTCTGATCTGCCAGGCCACGACCTCGGCCTATACCTTAGTTACTAATCTGATCTGCCAGGCCACGACCTCGTTCTATACCTTAGTTACTATTCTGATCTGCCAGGCCACAACCTTGTTCTATACCTTAGTTACTATTCTGATCTGCCAGGCCACGACCTCGGCCTATACCTTAGTTACTATTCTGATCTGCCAGGCCACAACCTCGTTCTATACCTTAGTTACTATTCTGATCTGCCAGGCCACGACCTCGGCCTATACCTTAGTTACTATTCTGATCTGCCAGGCCACGACCTCGGTCTATACCTTAGTTACTATTCTGACCTGCCAGGCCACAACCTCGGTCTATACCTTAGTTACTATTCTGATCTGCCAGGCCACGACCTCGGTCTATACCTTAGTTACTATTCTGATCTGCCAGGCCACGACCTCGGCCTATTCCTTAGTTACTATTCTGATCTGCCAGGCCACGACCTCGGCCTATTCCTTAGTTACTATTCTGATCTGCCAGGCCACAACCTCGGCCTATTCCTTAGTTACTATTCTGATCTGCCAGGCCACGACCTCGTTCTATACCTTAGTTACTATTCTGATCTGCCAGGCCACGACCTCGTTCTATACCTTAGTTACTATTCTGATCTGCCAGGCCACGACCTCGGCCTATACCTTAGTTACTATTCTGATCTGCCAGGCCACAACCTCGTTCTATACCTTAGTTACTATTCTGATCTGCCAGGCCACGACCTCGGCCTATACCTTAGTTACTATTCTGATCTGCCAGGCCACAATCTCGTTCTATACCTTAGTTACTATTCTGATCTGCCAGGCCACGACCTCAGCCTATACCTTAGTTACTATTCTGATCTGCCAGGCCACGACCTCGGTCTATACCTTAGTTACTATTCTGATCTGCCAGGCCACAACCTCGGTCTATACCTTAGTTACTATTCTGATCTGCCAGGCCATGACTTCGGTCTATACCTTAGTTACTATTCTGATCTGCCAGGCCACGACCTCGGCCTATTCCTTAGTTACTATTCTGATCTGCCAGGCCACGACCTCGTTCTATACCTTAGTTACTATTCTGATCTGCCAGGCCACGACCTCGTTCTATACCTTAGTTACTATTCTGATCTGCCAGGCCACAACCTTGTTCTATACCTTAGTTACTATTCTGATCTGCCAGGCCACGACCTCGGCCTATACCTTAGTTACTATTCTGATCTGCCAGGCCACAACCTCGTTCTATACCTTAGTTACTATTCTGATCTGCCAGGCCACGACCTCGGCCTATACCTTAGTTACTATTCTGATCTGCCAGGCCACGACCTCGGTCTATACCTTAGTTACTATTCTGATCTGCCAGGCCACAACCTCGGTCTATACCTTAGTTACTATTCTGATCTGCCAGGCCACAACCTCGGTCTATACCTTAGTTACTATTCTGATCTGCCAGGCCACGACCTCGGCCTATTCCTTAGTTACTATTCTGATCTGCTAGGCCACGACCTCGTTCTATACCTTAGTTACTATTCTGATCTGCCAGGCCACGACCTCGTTCTATTCCTTAGTTACTCTTCTGATCTGCCAGGCCACGACCTTGTTCTATACCTTAGTTACTATTCTGATCTGCCAGGCCACGACCTCGGCTTATACCTTAGTTACTATTCTGATCTGCCAGGCCACGACCTCGGCCTATTCCTTAGTTACTATTCTGATCTGCCAGGCCACAACCTCGTTCTATACCTTAGTTACTATTCTGATCTGCCAGGCCACGACCTCGGCCTATTCCTTAGTTACTATTCTGATCTGCCAGGCCATGACCTCGTTCTATACCTTAGTTACTATTCTGATCTGCCAGGCCACAACCTCGGTCTATACCTTAGTTACTATTCTGATCTGCCAGGCCACGACCTCGGCCTATACCTTAGTTACTATTCTGATCTGCCAGGCCACAACCTCGTTCTATACCTTAGTTACTATTCTGATCTGCCAGGCCACGACCTCGGCCTATACCTTAGTTACTATTCTGATCTGCCAGGCCACGACCTCGGTCTATACCTTAGTTACTATTCTGATCTGCCAGGCCACAACCTCGGTCTATACCTTAGTTACAATTCTGATCTGCCAGGCCACGACCTCGGTCTATACCTTAGTTACTATTCTGATCTGCCAGGCCACGACCTCGGCCTATTCCTTAGTTACTATTCTGATCTGCCAGGCCACGACCTCGTTCTATACCTTAGTTACTATTCTGATCTGCCAGGCCACGACCTCGGCCTATACCTTAGTTACTATTCTGATCTGCCAGGCCACGACCTCGTTCTATACCTTAGTAACTATTCTGATCTGCCAAGCCACGACCTCGTTCTATACCTTAGTAACTATTCTGATCTGCTAGGCCACGACCTCGGCCTATTCCTTAGTTACTATTCTGATCTGCCAGGCCACGACCTCGGCCTATACCTTAGTTACTATTCTGATCTGCCAGGCCACGACCTCGTTCTATACCTTAGTAACTTTTCTGATCTGCCAAGCCACGACCTCGCTCTATACCTTAGTAACTATTCTGATCTGCTAGGCCACGACCTCGGCCTATTCCTTAGTTACTATTCTGATCTGCCAGGCCACGACCTCGGCCTATTCCTTAGTTACTATTCTGATCTGCCAGGCCACGACCTCGTTCTATACCTTAGTTACTATTCTGATCTGCCAGGCCACAACCTCGTTCTATACCTTAGTTACTATTCTGATCTGCCAGGCCACGACCTCGGCCTATACCTTAGTTACTAATCTGATCTGCCAGGCCACGACCTCGTTCTATACCTTAGTTACTATTCTGATCTGCCAGGCCACAACCTTGTTCTATACCTTAGTTACTATTCTGATCTGCCAGGCCACGACCTCGGCCTATACCTTAGTTACTATTCTGATCTGCCAGGCCACAACCTCGTTCTATACCTTAGTTACTATTCTGATCTGCCAGGCCACGACCTCGGCCTATACCTTAGTTACTATTCTGATCTGCCAGGCCACGACCTCGGTCTATACCTTAGTTACTATTCTGACCTGCCAGGCCACAACCTCGGTCTATACCTTAGTTACTATTCTGATCTGCCAGGCCACGACCTCGGTCTATACCTTAGTTACTATTCTGATCTGCCAGGCCACGACCTCGGCCTATTCCTTAGTTACTATTCTGATCTGCCAGGCCACGACCTCGGCCTATTCCTTAGTTACTATTCTGATCTGCCAGGCCACAACCTCGGCCTATTCCTTAGTTACTATTCTGATCTGCCAGGCCACGACCTCGTTCTATACCTTAGTTACTATTCTGATCTGCCAGGCCACGACCTCGTTCTATACCTTAGTTACTATTCTGATCTGCCAGGCCACGACCTCGGCCTATACCTTAGTTACTATTCTGATCTGCCAGGCCACAACCTCGTTCTATACCTTAGTTACTATTCTGATCTGCCAGGCCACGACCTCGGCCTATACCTTAGTTACTATTCTGATCTGCCAGGCCACAATCTCGTTCTATACCTTAGTTACTATTCTGATCTGCCAGGCCACGACCTCAGCCTATACCTTAGTTACTATTCTGATCTGCCAGGCCACGACCTCGGTCTATACCTTAGTTACTATTCTGATCTGCCAGGCCACAACCTCGGTCTATACCTTAGTTACTATTCTGATCTGCCAGGCCATGACTTCGGTCTATACCTTAGTTACTATTCTGATCTGCCAGGCCACGACCTCGGCCTATTCCTTAGTTACTATTCTGATCTGCCAGGCCACGACCTCGTTCTATACCTTAGTTACTATTCTGATCTGCCAGGCCACGACCTCGTTCTATACCTTAGTTACTATTCTGATCTGCCAGGCCACAACCTTGTTCTATACCTTAGTTACTATTCTGATCTGCCAGGCCACGACCTCGGCCTATACCTTAGTTACTATTCTGATCTGCCAGGCCACAACCTCGTTCTATACCTTAGTTACTATTCTGATCTGCCAGGCCACGACCTCGGCCTATACCTTAGTTACTATTCTGATCTGCCAGGCCACGACCTCGGTCTATACCTTAGTTACTATTCTGACCTGCCAGGCCACAACCTCGTTCTATACCTTAGTTACTATTCTGATCTGCCAGGCCACGACCTCGGCCTATTCCTTAGTTACTATTCTGATCTGCCAGGCCACGACCTCGTTCTATACCTTAGTTACTATTCTGATCTGCCAGGCCACGACCTCGTTCTATTCCTTAGTTACTATTCTGATCTGCCAGGCCACAACCTCGTTCTATACCTTAATTACTATTCTGATCTGCCAGGCCACAACCTCGGCCTATACCTTAGTTACTATTCTGATCTGCCAGGCCACGACCTCGTTCTATACCTTAGTTACTATTCTGATCTGCCAGGCCACAACCTCGTTCTATACCTTAGTTACTATTCTGATCTGCCAGGCCACGACCTTGGCCTATACCTTAGTTACTATTCTGATCTGCCAGGCCACAACCTGGTTCTATACCTTAGTTACTATTCTGATCTGCCAGGCCACGACCTCGGTCTATACCTTAGTTACTATTCTGATCTGCCAGGCCACAACCTCGGTCTATACCTTAGTTATTATTCTGATCTGCCAGGCCACAACCTCGGTCTATACCTTAGTTACTATTCTGATCTGCCAGGCCACGACCTCGGCCTATTCCTTAGTTACTATTCTGATCTGCTAGGCCACGACCTCGTTCTATACCTTAGTTACTATTCTGATCTGCCAGGCCACGACCTCGTTCTATTCCTTAGTTACTATTCTGATCTGCCAGGCCACGACCTTGTTCTATACCTTAGTTACTATTCTGATCTGCCAGGCCACGACCTCGGCCTATACCTTAGTTACTATTCTGATCTGCCAGGCCACGACCTCGGCCTATTCCTTAGTTACTATTCTGATCTGCCAGGCCACAACCTCGTTCTATACCTTAGTTACTATTCTGATCTGCCAGGCCACGACCTCGGCCTATTCCTTAGTTACTATTCTGATCTGCCAGGCCACGACCTCGTTCTATACCTTAGTTACTATTCTGATCTGCCAGGCCACAACCTCGGTCTATACCTTAGTTACTATTCTGATCTGCCAGGCCACGACCTCGGCCTATACCTTAGTTACTATTCTGATCTGCCAGGCCACGACCTCGGCCTATACCTTATTTATTATTCTGATCTGCCAGGCCACGACCTCGGTCTATACCTTAGTTACTATTCTGATCTGCCAGGCCACAACCTCGGTCTATACCTTAGTTACTATTCTGATCTGCCAGGCCACGACCTCGATCTATACCTTAGTTACTATTCTGATCTGCCAGGCCACGACCTCGGCCTATTCCTTAGTTACTATTCTGATCTGCCAGGCTACAACCTCGTTCTATACCTTAGTTACTATTCTGATCTGCCAGGCCACGACCTCGTTCTATACCTTAGTAACTATTCTGATCTGCCAAGCCACGACCTCGTTCTATACCTTAGTAACTATTCTGATCTGCCAGGCCACGACCTCGTCCTATACCTTAGTTACTATTCTGATCTGCCAGGCCACGACCTCGTTCTATACCTTAGTAACTATTCTGATCTGCCAAGCCACGACCTCGGTCTATACCTTAGTAACTATTCTGATCTGCCAGGCCACGACCTCGTCCTATACCTTAGTTACTATTCTGATCTGCCAGGCCACGACCTCGTTCTATACCTTAGTAACTATTCTGATCTGCCAGGCCACAACCTCGTTCTATACCTTAGTTACTAATCTGATCTGCCAGGCCACGACCTCGGCCTATACCTTAGTTACTATTCTGATCTGCCAGGCCACGACCTCGTTCTATACCTTAGTTACTATTCTGATCTGCCAGGCCACAACCTTGTTCTATACCTTAGTTACTATTCTGATCTGCCAGGCCACGACCTCGGCCTATACCTTAGTTACTATTCTGATCTGCCAGGCCACAACCTGGTTCTATACCTTAGTTACTATTCTGATCTGCCAGGCCACGCCCTCGGCCTATACCTTAGTTACTATTCTGATCTGCCAGGCCACGACCTCGGTCTATACCTTAGTTACTATTCTGACCTGCCAGGCCACAACCTCGGTCTATACCTTAGTTACTATTCTGATCTGCCAGGCCACGACCTCGGTCTATACCTTAGTTACTATTCTGATCTGCCTGGCCACGACCTCGGCCTATTCCTTAGTTACTATTCTGATCTGCCAGGCCACGACCTCGTTCTATACCTTAGTTACTATTCTGATCTGCCAGGCCACGACCTCGTTCTATTCCTTAGTTACTATTCTGATCTGCTAGGCCACGACATCGGCCTATTCCTTAGTTACTATTCTGATCTGCCAGGCCACGACCTCGGCCTATTCCTTAGTTACTATTCTGATCTGCCAGGCCACGACCTCGTTCTATACCTTAGTTACTATTCTGATCTGCCAGGCCACAACCTCGTTCTATACCTTAGTTACTATTCTGATCTGCCAGGCCACAACCTCGGCCTATACCTTAGTTACTATTCTGATCTGCCAGGCCACAACCTCGGCCTATACCTTAGTTACTATTCTGATCTGCCAGGCCACGACCTCGTTCTATACCTTAGTTACTATTCTGATCTGCCAGGCCACAACCTCGTTCTATACCTTACTTACTATTCTGATCTGCCAGGCCACGACCTTGGCCTATACCTTAGTTACTATTCAGATCTGCCAGGCCACAACCTCGTTCTATACCTTAGTTACTATTCTGATCTGCCAGGCCACAACCTCGGTCTATACCTTAGTTACTATTCTGATCTGCCAGGCCACGACCTCGGCCTATTCCTTAGTAACTATTCTGATCTGCTAGGCCACGACCTCGTTCTATTCCTTAGTTACTATTCTGATCTGCCAGGCCACGACCTCGTTCTATTCCTTAGTTACTATTCTGATCTGCCAGGCCACGACCTCGCTCTATACCTTAGTTACTATTCTGATCTGCCAGGCCACGACCTCGGTCTATACCTTAGTTACTATTCTGATCTGCCAGGCCATGACCTCGCTCTATACCTTAGTTACTATTCTGATCTGCCAGGCCACGACCTCGGTCTATACCTTAGTTACTATTCTGATCTGGCAGGCCACGACCTCACTCTATATCTTAGTTACTATTCTGATCTGCCAGGCCACGACATCGGTCTATACCTTAGTTACTATTCTGATCTGCCAGGCCACAACCTCGCTCTATACCTTAGTTACTATTCTGATCTGCCAGGCCACGACCTCGGTCTATACCTTAGTTACTATTCTGATCTGCCAGGCCACGACCTCGGCCTATTCCTTAGTTACTATTCTGATATGCCAGGCCACGACCTCGTTCTATACCTTATTTACTATTCTGATCTGCCAGGCCACAACCTCGTTCTATACCTTAGTTACTATTCTGATCTGCCAGGCCACGACCTCGGCCTATACCTTAGTTACTATTCTGATCTGCCAGGCCACAATCTCGTTCTATACCTTAGTTACTATTCTGATCTGCCAGGCCACGACCTCGGCCTATACCTTAGTTACTATTCTGATCTGCCAGGCCACGACCTCGGTCTATACCTTAGTTACTATTCTGATCTGCCAGGCCACAACCTCGGTCTATACCTTAGTTACTATTCTGATCTGCCAGGCCACGACCTCGGTCTATACCTTAGTTACTATTCTGATCTGCCAGGCCACGACCTCGGCCTATTCCTTAGTTACTATTCTGATCTGCCAGGCCACGACCTCGTTCTATACCTTAGTTACTATTCTGATCTGCCAGGCCACGACCTCGTTCTATACCTTAGTTACTATTCTGATCTGCCAGGCCACAACCTTGTTCTATACCTTAGTTACTATTCTGATCTGCCAGGCCACGACCTCGGCCTATACCTTAGTTACTATTCTGATCTGCCAAGCCACGACCTCGTTCTATACCTTAGTTACTATTCTGATCTGCCAGGCCACGACCTCGGCCTATACCTTAGTTACTATTCTGATCTGCCAGGCCACGACCTCGGTCTATACCTTAGTTACTATTCTGACCTGCCAGGCCACAACCTCGGTCTATACCTTAGTTACTATTCTGATCTGCCAGGCCACGACCTCGGTCTATACCTTAGTTACTATTCTGATCTGCCAGGCCACGACCTCGGCCTATTCCTTAGTTACTATTCTGATCTGCCAGGCCACGACCTCGTTCTATTCCTTAGTTACTATTCTGATCTGCCAGGCCACGACATCGGCCTATTCCTTAGTTACTATTCTGATCTGCCAGGCCACGACCTCGGCCTATTCCTTAGTTACTATTCTGATCTGCCAGGCCACGACCTCGTTCTATACCTTAGTTACTATTCTGATCTGCCAGGACACAACCTCGTTCTATACCTTAGTTACTATTCTGATCTGCCAGGCCACAACCTCGGCCTATACCTTAGTTACTATTCTGATCTGCCAGGCCACGACCTCGTTCTATACCTTAGTTACTATTCTGATCTGCCAGGCCACAACCTCGTTCTATACCTTAGTTACTATTCTGATCTGCCAGGCCACGACCTTGGCCTATACCTTAGTTACTATTCTGATCTGCCAGGCCACAACCTGGTTCTATACCTTAGTTACTATTCTGATCTGCCAGGCCACGACCTCGGTCTATACCTTAGTTACTATTCTGATCTGCCAGGCCACAACCTCGGTCTATACCTTAGTTACTATTCTGATCTGCCAGGCCACAACCTCGTTCTATACCTTAGTTACTATTCTGATCTGCCAGGCCACAACCTCGTTCTATACCTTAGTTACTATTCTGATCTGCCAGGCCACGACCTTGGCCTATACCTTAGTTACTATTCTGATCTGCCAGGCCACAACCTGGTTCTATACCTTAGTTACTATTCTGATCTGCCAGGCCACGACCTCGGTCTATACCTTAGTTACTATTCTGATCTGCCAGGCCACAACCTCGGTCTATACCTTAGTTACTATTCTGATCTGCCAGGCCACAACCTCGGTCTATACCTTAGTTACTATTCTGATCTGCCAGGCCACGACCTCGGCCTATTCCTTAGTTACTATTCTGATCTGCTAGGCCACGACCTCGTTCTATACCTTAGTTACTATTCTGATCTGCCAGGCCACGACCTCGTTCTATTCCTTAGTTACTATTCTGATCTGCCAGGCCACGACCTTGTTCTATACCTTAGTTACTATTCTGATCTGCCAGGCCACGACCTCGGCCTATACCTTAGTTACTATTCTGATCTGCCAGGCCACGACCTCGGCCTATTCCTTAGTTACTATTCTGATCTGCCAGGCCACAACCTCGTTCTATACCTTAGTTACTATTCTGATCTGCCAGGCCACGACCTCGGCCTATTCCTTAGTTACTATTCTGATCTGCCAGGCCATGACCTCGTTCTATACCTTAGTTACTATTCTGATCTGCCAGGCCACAACCTCGGTCTATACCTTAGTTACTATTCTGATCTGCCAGGCCACGACCTCGGTCTATACCTTAGTTACTATTCTGATCTGCCAGGCCACAACCTAGTTCTATACCTTAGTTACTATTCTGATCTGCCAGGCCACGACCTCGGCCTATACCTTAGTTACTATTCTGATCTGCCAGGCCACGACCTCGGTCTATACCTTAGTTACTATTCTGATCTGCCAGGCCACAACCTCGGTCTATACCTTAGTTACTATTCTGATCTGCCAGGCCACGACCTCGGTCTATACCTTAGTTACTATTCTGATCTGCCAGGCCACGACCTCGGCCTATTCCTTAGTTACTATTCTGATCTGCCAGGCCACGACCTCGTTCTATACCTTAGTTACTATTCTGATCTGCCAGGCCACGACCTCGGCCTATATCTTAGTTACTATTCTGATCTGCCAGGCCACGACCTCGTTCTATACCTTAGTAACTATTCTGATCTGCCAAGCCACGACCTCGTTCTATACCTTAGTAACTATTCTGATCTGCTAGGCCACGACCTCGGCCTATTCCTTAGTTACTATTCTGATCTGCCAGGCCACGACCTCGTTCTATACCTTAGTTACTATTCTGATCTGCCAGGCCACAACCTCGTTCTATACCTTAGTTACTATTCTGATCTGCCAGGCCACGACCTCGGCCTATACCTTAGTTACTATTCTGATCTGCCAGGCCACGACCTCGTTCTATACCTTAGTTACTATTCTGATCTGCCAGGCCACAACCTTGTTCTATACCTTAGTTACTTTTCTGATCTGCCAGGCCACGACCTCGGCCTATACCTTAGTTACTATTCTGATCTGCCAGGCCACAACCTCATTCTATACCTTAGTTACTATTCTGATCTGCCAGGCCACGACCTCGGCCTATACCTTAGTTACTATTCTGATCTGCCAGGCCACGACCTCGGCCTATACCTTAGTTACTATTCTGATCTGCCAGGCCACGACCTCGGTCTATACCTTAGTTACTATTCTGACCTGCCAGGCCACAACCTCGGTCTATACCTTAGTTACTATTCTGATCTGCCAGGCCACGACCTCGGTCTATACCTTAGTTACTATTCTGATCTGCCAGGCCACGACCTCGGCCTATTCCTTAGTTACTATTCTGATCTGCCAGGCCACGACCTCGTTCTATACCTTAGTTACTATTCTGATCTGCCAGGCCACGACCTCGTTCTATTCCTTAGTTACTATTCTGATCTGCCAGGCCACGACATCGGCCTATTCCTTAGTTACTATTCTGATCTGCCAGGCCACGACCTCGTTCTATACCTTAGTTACTATTCTGATCTGACAGGCCACAACCTCGTTCTATACCTTAGTTACTATTCTGATCTGCCAGGCCACGACCTTGGCCTATACCTTAGTTACTATTCTGATCTGCCAGGCCACAACCTCGTTCTATACCTTAGTTACTATTCTGATCTGCCAGGCCACGACCTCGGTCTATACCTTAGTTACTATTCTGATCTGCCAGGCCACGACCTCGGTCTATACCTTAGTTACTATTCTGATCTGCCAGGCCACAACCTCGGTCTATACCTTAGTTACTATTCTGATCTGCCAGGCCACGACCTCGGCCTATTCCTTAGTAACTATTCTGATCTGCTAGGCCACGACCTCGTTCTATACCTTAGTTACTATTCTGATCTGCCAGGCCACGACCTCGTTCTATTCCTTAGTTACTATTCTGATCTGCCAGGCCACGACCTCGTTCTATACCTTAGTTACTATTCTGATCTGCCAGGCCACGACCTCGGCCTATACCTTAGTTACTATTCTGATCTGCCAGGCCACGACCTCGGCCTATTCCTTAGTTACTATTCTGATCTGCCAGGCCACAACCTCGTTCTATACCTTAGTTACTATTCTGATCTGCCAGGCCACGACCTCGGCCTATTCCTTAGTTACTATTCTGATCTGCCAGGCCACGACCTCGTTCTATACCTTAGTTACTATTCTGATCTGCCAGGCCACAACCTCGGTCTATACCTTAGTTACTATTCTGATCTGCCAGGCCACAACCTCGTTCTATACCTTAGTTACTATTCTGATCTGCCAGGCCACGACCTCGGCCTATACCTTAGTTACTATTCTGATCTGCCAGGCCACGACCTCGGTCTATACCTTAGTTACTATTCTGATCTGCCAGGCCACAACCTCGGTCTATACCTTAGTTACTATTCTGATCTGCCAGGCCACGACCTTGGTCTATACCTTAGTTACTATTCTGATCTGCCAGGCCACGACCTCGGCCTATTCCTTAGTTACTATTCTGATCTGCCAGGCCACGACCTCGTTCTATACCTTAGTTACTATTCTGATCTGCCAGGCCACGACCTCGGCCTATACCTTAGTTACTATTCTGATCTGCCAGGCCACGACCTCGTTCTATACCTTAGTAACTATTCTGATCTGCCAAGCCACGACCTCGTTCTATACCTTAGTAACTATTCTGATCTGCCAGGCCACGACCTCGTCCTATACCTTAGTTACTATTCTGATCTGCCAGGCCACGACCTCGTTCTATACCTTAGTAACTATTCTGATCTGCCAAGCCACGACCTCGTTCTATACCTTAGTAACTATTCTGATCTGCCAGGCCACAACCTCGGTCTATATCTTAGTTACTATTCTGATCTGCCAGGCCACAACCTCGGTCTATATCTTAGTTACTATTCTGATCTGCCAGGCCACCACTTCTCGTTCTATACCTTAGTTACTATTCTGATCTGCCAGGCCACAACCTCGGCCTATACCTTAGTTACTATTCTGATCTGCCAGGCCACGACCTCGTTCTATACCTTAGTTACTATTCTGATCTGCCAGGCCACAACCTCGTTCTATACCTTAGTTACTATTCTGATCTGCCAGGCCACGACCTTGGCCTATACCTTAGTTACTATTCAGATCTGCCAGGCCACAACCTCGTTCTATACCTTAGTTACTATTCTGATCTGCCAGGCCACAACCTCGGTCTATACCTTAGTTACTATTCTGATCTGCCAGGCCACGACCTCGGCCTATTCCTTAGTAACTATTCTGATCTGCTAGGCCACGACCTCGTTCTATTCCTTAGTTACTATTCTGATCTGCCAGGCCACGACCTCGTTCTATTCCTTAGTTACTATTCTGATCTGCCAGGCCACGACCTCGGTCTATACCTTAGTTACTATTCTGATCTGCCAGGCCACGACCTCGCTCTATACCTTAGTTACTATTCTGATCTGCCAGGCCACGACCTCGGTCTATACCTTAGTTACTATTCTGATCTGGCAGGCCACGACCTCACTCTATATCTTAGTTACTATTCTGATCTGCCAGGCCACGACATCGGTCTATACCTTAGTTACTATTCTGATCTGCCAGGCCACAACCTCGCTCTATACCTTAGTTACTATTCTGATCTGCCAGGCCACGACCTCGGTCTATACCTTAGTTACTATTCTGATCTGCCAGGCCACGACCTCGGCCTATTCCTTAGTTACTATTCTGATATGCCAGGCCACGACCTCGTTCTATACCTTATTTACTATTCTGATCTGCCAGGCCACAACCTCGTTCTATACCTTAGTTACTATTCTGATCTGCCAGGCCACGACCTCGGCCTATACCTTAGTTACTATTCTGATCTGCCAGGCCACAATCTCGTTCTATACCTTAGTTACTATTCTGATCTGCCAGGCCACGACCTCGGCCTATACCTTAGTTACTATTCTGATCTGCCAGGCCACGACCTCGGTCTATACCTTAGTTACTATTCTGATCTGCCAGGCCACAACCTCGGTCTATACCTTAGTTACTATTCTGATCTGCCAGGCCACGACCTTGGTCTATACCTTAGTTACTATTCTGATCTGCCAGGCCACGACCTCGGCCTATTCCTTAGTTACTATTCTGATCTGCCAGGCCACGACCTCGTTCTATACCTTAGTTACTATTCTGATCTGCCAGGCCACGACCTCGTTCTATACCTTAGTTACTATTCTGATCTGCCAGGCCACAACCTTGTTCTATACCTTAGTTACTATTCTGATCTGCCAGGCCACGACCTCGGCCTATACCTTAGTTACTATTCTGATCTGCCAAGCCACGACCTCGTTCTATACCTTAGTTACTATTCTGATCTGCCAGGCCACGACCTCGGCCTATACCTTAGTTACTATTCTGATCTGCCAGGCCACGACCTCGGTCTATACCTTAGTTACTATTCTGACCTGCCAGGCCACAACCTCGGTCTATACCTTAGTTACTATTCTGATCTGCCAGGCCACGACCTCGGTCTATACCTTAGTTACTATTCTGATCTGCCAGGCCACGACCTCGGCCTATTCCTTAGTTACTATTCTGATCTGCCAGGCCACGACCTCGTTCTATTCCTTAGTTACTATTCTGATCTGCCAGGCCACGACATCGGCCTATTCCTTAGTTACTATTCTGATCTGCCAGGCCACGACCTCGGCCTATTCCTTAGTTACTATTCTGATCTGCCAGGCCACGACCTCGTTCTATACCTTAGTTACTATTCTGATCTGCCAGGACACAACCTCGTTCTATACCTTAGTTACTATTCTGATCTGCCAGGCCACAACCTCGGCCTATACCTTAGTTACTATTCTGATCTGCCAGGCCACGACCTCGTTCTATACCTTAGTTACTATTCTGATCTGCCAGGCCACAACCTCGTTCTATACCTTAGTTACTATTCTGATCTGCCAGGCCACGACCTTGGCCTATACCTTAGTTACTATTCTGATCTGCCAGGCCACAACCTGGTTCTATACCTTAGTTACTATTCTGATCTGCCAGGCCACGACCTCGGTCTATACCTTAGTTACTATTCTGATCTGCCAGGCCACAACCTCGGTCTATACCTTAGTTACTATTCTGATCTGCCAGGCCACAACCTCGTTCTATACCTTAGTTACTATTCTGATCTGCCAGGCCACAACCTCGTTCTATACCTTAGTTACTATTCTGATCTGCCAGGCCACGACCTTGGCCTATACCTTAGTTACTATTCTGATCTGCCAGGCCACAACCTGGTTCTATACCTTAGTTACTATTCTGATCTGCCAGGCCACGACCTCGGTCTATACCTTAGTTACTATTCTGATCTGCCAGGCCACAACCTCGGTCTATACCTTAGTTACTATTCTGATCTGCCAGGCCACAACCTCGGTCTATACCTTAGTTACTATTCTGATCTGCCAGGCCACGACCTCGGCCTATTCCTTAGTTACTATTCTGATCTGCTAGGCCACGACCTCGTTCTATACCTTAGTTACTATTCTGATCTGCCAGGCCACGACCTCGTTCTATTCCTTAGTTACTATTCTGATCTGCCAGGCCACGACCTTGTTCTATACCTTAGTTACTATTCTGATCTGCCAGGCCACGACCTCGGCCTATACCTTAGTTACTATTCTGATCTGCCAGGCCACGACCTCGGCCTATTCCTTAGTTACTATTCTGATCTGCCAGGCCACAACCTCGTTCTATACCTTAGTTACTATTCTGATCTGCCAGGCCACGACCTCGGCCTATTCCTTAGTTACTATTCTGATCTGCCAGGCCATGACCTCGTTCTATACCTTAGTTACTATTCTGATCTGCCAGGCCACAACCTCGGTCTATACCTTAGTTACTATTCTGATCTGCCAGGCCACGACCTCGGCCTATACCTTAGTTACTATTCTGATCTGCCAGGCCACAACCTCGTTCTATACCTTAGTTACTATTCTGATCTGCCAGGCCACGACCTCGGCCTATTCCTTAGTTACTATTCTGATCTGCCAGGCCACAACCTCGTTCTATACCTTAGTTACTATTCTGATCTGCCAGGCCACGACCTCGGCCTATTCCTTAGTTACTATTCTGATCTGCCAGGCCATGACCTCGTTCTATACCTTAGTTACTATTCTGATCTGCCAGGCCACAACCTCGGTCTATACCTTAGTTACTATTCTGATCTGCCAGGCCACGACCTCGGCCTATACCTTAGTTACTATTCTGATCTGCCAGGCCACAACCTCGTTCTATACCTTAGTTACTATTCTGATCTGCCAGGCCACGACCTCGGCCTATACCTTAGTTACTATTCTGATCTGCCAGGCCACGACCTCGGTCTATACCTTAGTTACTATTCTGATCTGCCAGGCCACAACCTCGGTCTATACCTTAGTTACTATTCTGATCTGCCAGGCCACGACCTCGGTCTATACCTTAGTTACTATTCTGATCTGCCAGGCCACGACCTCGGCCTATTCCTTAGTTACTATTCTGATCTGCCAGGCCACGACCTCGTTCTATACCTTAGTTACTATTCTGATCTGCCAGGCCACGACCTCGGCCTATATCTTAGTTACTATTCTGATCTGCCAGGCCACGACCTCGTTCTATACCTTAGTAACTATTCTGATCTGCCAAGCCACGACCTCGTTCTATACCTTAGTAACTATTCTGATCTGCTAGGCCACGACCTCGGCCTATTCCTTAGTTACTATTCTGATCTGCCAGGCCACGACCTCGTTCTATACCTTAGTTACTATTCTGATCTGCCAGGCCACAACCTCGTTCTATACCTTAGTTACTATTCTGATCTGCCAGGCCACGACCTCGGCCTATACCTTAGTTACTATTCTGATCTGCCAGGCCACGACCTCGTTCTATACCTTAGTTACTATTCTGATCTGCCAGGCCACAACCTTGTTCTATACCTTAGTTACTTTTCTGATCTGCCAGGCCACGACCTCGGCCTATACCTTAGTTACTATTCTGATCTGCCAGGCCACAACCTCATTCTATACCTTAGTTACTATTCTGATCTGCCAGGCCACGACCTCGGCCTATACCTTAGTTACTATTCTGATCTGCCAGGCCACGACCTCGGCCTATACCTTAGTTACTATTCTGATCTGCCAGGCCACGACCTCGGTCTATACCTTAGTTACTATTCTGACCTGCCAGGCCACAACCTCGGTCTATACCTTAGTTACTATTCTGATCTGCCAGGCCACGACCTCGGTCTATACCTTAGTTACTATTCTGATCTGCCAGGCCACGACCTCGGCCTATTCCTTAGTTACTATTCTGATCTGCCAGGCCACGACCTCGTTCTATACCTTAGTTACTATTCTGATCTGCCAGGCCACGACCTCGTTCTATTCCTTAGTTACTATTCTGATCTGCCAGGCCACGACATCGGCCTATTCCTTAGTTACTATTCTGATCTGCCAGGCCACGACCTCGTTCTATACCTTAGTTACTATTCTGATCTGCCAGGCCACAACCTCGTTCTATACCTTAGTTACTATTCTGATCTGCCAGGCCACGACCTTGGCCTATACCTTAGTTACTATTCTGATCTGCCAGGCCACAACCTCGTTCTATACCTTAGTTACTATTCTGATCTGCCAGGCCACGACCTCGGTCTATACCTTAGTTACTATTCTGATCTGCCAGGCCACGACCTCGGTCTATACCTTAGTTACTATTCTGATCTGCCAGGCCACAACCTCGGTCTATACCTTAGTTACTATTCTGATCTGCCAGGCCACGACCTCGGCCTATTCCTTAGTAACTATTCTGATCTGCTAGGCCACGACCTCGTTCTATACCTTAGTTACTATTCTGATCTGCCAGGCCACGACCTCGTTCTATTCCTTAGTTACTATTCTGATCTGCCAGGCCACGACCTCGTTCTATACCTTAGTTACTATTCTGATCTGCCAGGCCACGACCTCGGCCTATACCTTAGTTACTATTCTGATCTGCCAGGCCACGACCTCGGCCTATTCCTTAGTTACTATTCTGATCTGCCAGGCCACGACCTCGTTCTATTCCTTAGTTACTATTCTGATCTGCCAGGCCACGACATCGGCCTATTCCTTAGTTACTATTCTGATCTGCCAGGCCACGACCTCGGCCTATTCCTTAGTTACTATTCTGATCTGCCAGGCCACAACCTCGTTCTATACCTTAGTTACTATTCTGATCTGCCAGGACACAACCTCGTTCTATACCTTAGTTACTATTCTGATCTGCCAGGCCACAACCTCGGCCTATACCTTAGTTACTATTCTGATCTGCCAGGCCACGACCTCGTTCTATACCTTAGTTACTATTCTGATCTGCCAGGCCACAACCTCGTTCTATACCTTAGTTACTATTCTGATCTGCCAGGCCACGACCTTGGCCTATACCTTAGTTACTATTCTGATCTGCCAGGCCACAACCTGGTTCTATACCTTAGTTACTATTCTGATCTGCCAGGCCACGACCTCGGTCTATACCTTAGTTACTATTCTGATCTGCCAGGCCACAACCTCGGTCTATACCTTAGTTACTATTCTGATCTGCCAGGCCACAACCTCGTTCTATACCTTAGTTACTATTCTGATCTGCCAGGCCACAACCTCGTTCTATACCTTAGTTACTATTCTGATCTGCCAGGCCACGACCTTGGCCTATACCTTAGTTACTATTCTGATCTGCCAGGCCACAACCTGGTTCTATACCTTAGTTACTATTCTGATCTGCCAGGCCACGACCTCGGCCTATTCCTTAGTTACTATTCTGATCTGCCAGGCCACGACCTCGTTCTATACCTTAGTTACTATTCTGATCTGCCAGGCCACAACCTCGGCCTATACCTTAGTTACTATTCTGATCTGCCAGGCCACGACCTCGTTCTATACCTTAGTTACTATTCTGATCTGCCAGGCCACAACCTCGTTCTATACCTTAGTTACTATTCTGATCTGCCAGGCCACGACCTTGGCCTATACCTTAGTTACTATTCTGATCTGCCAGGCCACAACCTGGTTCTATACCTTAGTTACTATTCTGATCTGCCAGGCCACGACCTCGGTCTATACCTTAGTTACTATTCTGATCTGCCAGGCCACAACCTCGGTCTATACCTTAGTTACTATTCTGATCTGCCAGGCCACAACCTCGTTCTATACCTTAGTTACTATTCTGATCTGCCAGGCCACAACCTCGTTCTATACCTTAGTTACTATTCTGATCTGCCAGGCCACGACCTTGGCCTATACCTTAGTTACTATTCTGATCTGCCAGGCCACAACCTGGTTCTATACCTTAGTTACTATTCTGATCTGCCAGGCCACGACCTCGGTCTATACCTTAGTTACTATTCTGATCTGCCAGGCCACAACCTCGGTCTATACCTTAGTTACTATTCTGATCTGCCAGGCCACAACCTCGGTCTATACCTTAGTTACTATTCTGATCTGCCAGGCCACGACCTCGGCCTATTCCTTAGTTACTATTCTGATCTGCTAGGCCACGACCTCGTTCTATACCTTAGTTACTATTCTGATCTGCCAGGCCACGACCTCGTTCTATTCCTTAGTTACTATTCTGATCTGCCAGGCCACGACCTTGTTCTATACCTTAGTTACTATTCTGATCTGCCAGGCCACGACCTCGGCCTATACCTTAGTTACTATTCTGATCTGCCAGGCCACGACCTCGGCCTATTCCTTAGTTACTATTCTGATCTGCCAGGCCACAACCTCGTTCTATACCTTAGTTACTATTCTGATCTGCCAGGCCATGACCTCGTTCTATACCTTAGTTACTATTCTGATCTGCCAGGCCACAACCTCGTTCTATACCTTAGTTACTATTCTGATCTGCCAGGCCACGACCTCGGCCTATACCTTAGTTACTATTCTGATCTGCCAGGCCACGACCTCGGTCTATACCTTAGTTACTATTCTGATCTGCCAGGCCACAACCTCGGTCTATACCTTAGTTACTATTCTGATCTGCCAGGCCACGACCTCGGTCTATACCTTAGTTACTATTCTGATCTGCCAGGCCACGACCTCGGCCTATTCCTTAGTTACTATTCTGATCTGCCAGGCCACGACCTCGTTCTATACCTTAGTTACTATTCTGATCTGCCAGGCCACGACCTCGGCCTATATCTTAGTTACTATTCTGATCTGCCAGGCCACGACCTCGTTCTATACCTTAGTAACTATTCTGATCTGCCAAGCCACGACCTCGTTCTATACCTTAGTAACTATTCTGATCTGCTAGGCCACGACCTCGGCCTATTCCTTAGTTACTATTCTGATCTGCCAGGCCACGACCTCGTTCTATACCTTAGTTACTATTCTGATCTGCCAGGCCACAACCTCGTTCTATACCTTAGTTACTATTCTGATCTGCCAGGCCACGACCTCGGCCTATACCTTAGTTACTATTCTGATCTGCCAGGCCACGACCTCGTTCTATACCTTAGTTACTATTCTGATCTGCCAGGCCACAACCTTGTTCTATACCTTAGTTACTTTTCTGATCTGCCAGGCCACGACCTCGGCCTATACCTTAGTTACTATTCTGATCTGCCAGGCCACAACCTCATTCTATACCTTAGTTACTATTCTGATCTGCCAGGCCACGACCTCGGCCTATACCTTAGTTACTATTCTGATCTGCCAGGCCACGACCTCGGCCTATACCTTAGTTACTATTCTGATCTGCCAGGCCACGACCTCGGTCTATACCTTAGTTACTATTCTGACCTGCCAGGCCACAACCTCGGTCTATACCTTAGTTACTATTCTGATCTGCCAGGCCACGACCTCGGTCTATACCTTAGTTACTATTCTGATCTGCCAGGCCACGACCTCGGCCTATTCCTTAGTTACTATTCTGATCTGCCAGGCCACGACCTCGTTCTATACCTTAGTTACTATTCTGATCTGCCAGGCCACGACCTCGTTCTATTCCTTAGTTACTATTCTGATCTGCCAGGCCACGACATCGGCCTATTCCTTAGTTACTATTCTGATCTGCCAGGCCACGACCTCGTTCTATACCTTAGTTACTATTCTGATCTGCCAGGCCACAACCTCGGCCTATACTTTAGTTACTATTCTGATCTGCCAGGCCACGACCTCGGTCTATACCTTAGTTACTATTCTGATCTGCCAGGCCACGACCTCGGTCTATACCTTAGTTACTATTCTGATCTGCCAGGCCACAACCTCGGTCTATACCTTAGTTACTATTCTGATCTGCCAGGCCACGACCTCGGCCTATTCCTTAGTAACTATTCTGATCTGCTAGGCCACGACCTCGTTCTATACCTTAGTTACTATTCTGATCTGCCAGGCCACGACCTCGTTCTATTCCTTAGTTACTATTCTGATCTGCCAGGCCACGACCTCGTTCTATACCTTAGTTACTATTCTGATCTGCCAGGCCACGACCTCGGCCTATACCTTAGTTACTATTCTGATCTGCCAGGCCACGACCTCGGCCTATTCCTTAGTTACTATTCTGATCTGCCAGGCCACAACCTCGTTCTATACCTTAGTTACTATTCTGATCTGCCAGGCCACGACCTCGGCCTATTCCTTAGTTACTATTCTGATCTGCCAGGCCACGACCTCGTTCTATACCTTAGTTACTATTCTGATCTGCCAGGCCACAACCTCGGTCTATACCTTAGTTACTATTCTGATCTGCCAGGCCACAACCTCGTTCTATACCTTAGTTACTATTCTGATCTGCCAGGCCACGACCTCGGCCTATACCTTAGTTACTATTCTGATCTGCCAGGCCACGACCTCGGTCTATACCTTAGTTACTATTCTGATCTGCCAGGCCACAACCTCGGTCTATACCTTAGTTACTATTCTGATCTGCCAGGCCACGACCTTGGTCTATACCTTAGTTACTATTCTGATCTGCCAGGCCACGACCTCGGCCTATTCCTTAGTTACTATTCTGATCTGCCAGGCCACGACCTCGTTCTATACCTTAGTTACTATTCTGATCTGCCAGGCCACGACCTCGGCCTATACCTTAGTTACTATTCTGATCTGCCAGGCCACGACCTCGTTCTATACCTTAGTAACTATTCTGATCTGCCAAGCCACGACCTCGTTCTATACCTTAGTAACTATTCTGATCTGCCAGGCCACGACCTCGTCCTATACCTTAGTTACTATTCTGATCTGCCAGGCCACGACCTCGTTCTATACCTTAGTAACTATTCTGATCTGCCAAGCCACGACCTCGTTCTATACCTTAGTAACTATTCTGATCTGCCAGGCCACAACCTCGGTCTATATCTTAGTTACTATTCTGATCTGCCAGGCCACAACCTCGGTCTATATCTTAGTTACTATTCTGATCTGCCAGGCCACCACTTCTCGTTCTATACCTTAGTTACTATTCTGATCTGCCAGGCCACGACCTCGGCCTATACCTTAGTTACTATTCTGATCTGCCAGGCCACGACCTCGGCCTATTCCTTAGTTACTATTCTGATCTGCCAGGCCACGACCTCGTTCTATACCTTAGTAACTATTCTGATCTGCCAAGCCACGACCTCGTCCTATACCTTAGTTACTATTCTGATCTGCCAGACCACGACCTCGTTCTATACCTTAGTTACTATTCTGATCTGCCAGGCCACGACCTCGGTCTATACCTTAGTTACTATTCTGATCTGCCAGGCCACGACCTCGGCCTATACCTTAGTTACTATTCTGATCTGCCAGGCCACGACTTCTCGTTCTATACCTTAGTTACTATTCTGATCTGCCAGGCCACGACCTCGGCCTATACCTTAGTTACTATTCTGATCTGCCAGGCCACGACTTCTCGTTCTATACCTTAGTTACTATTCTGATCTGCCAGGCCACGACCTCGGCCTATTCCTTAGTTACTATTCTGATCTGCCAGGCCACGACCTCGTTCTATACCTTAGTTACTATTCTGATCTGCCAGGCCACAACCTCGGCCTATACCTTAGTTACTATTCTGATCTGCCAGGCCACGACCTCGGCCTATACCATAGTTACTATTCTGATCTGCCAGGCCACGACTTCTCGTTCTATACCTTAGTTACTATTCTGATCTGCCAGGCCACGACCTCGGCCTATACCTTAGTTACTATTCTGATCTGCCAGGCCACGACCTCGGCCTATTCCTTAGTTACTATTCTGATCTGCCAGGCCACGACCTCGTTCTATACCTTAGTTACTATTCTGATCTGCCAGGCCACAACCTCGGCCTATACCTTAGTTACTATTCTGATCTGCCAGGCCACAACCTCGGCCTATACCTTAGTTACTATTCTGATCTGACAGGCCACAACCTCGGCCTATACCTTAGTTTCTATTCTGATCTGCCAGGCCACGACCTCGTTCTATACCTTAGTAACTATTCTGATCAGCCAGGCCACAACCTCCGCCTATACCTTAGTTTCTATTCTGATCTGCCAGGCCATGACCTCGGCCTATACCTTAGTTACTATTCTGATCTGCCAGGCCATGGCCTTGACCTGTAAGCACAGGTTCTTGGCTTGTACTTCAATTACTTTTCTGATCTGCCAGGCCACAATCTCGGCCTGTAACTCGGTTACAATCCTGCCAGCCCACGAACTCGGGCTGCGTTTTGACTTCATTCCTGCTTAGTCTGCCTATGACTATCTGCTCCTTCAGGTACGCCAATCTTTGTCTGTCTGTTGTCTGAAGATTAATCTGTCTGTTGTCTGAAGATTCGGGACCTTTCTGCAGTCTGGGCTATACCCCCCTAGTGAAGACGAGGGTAATCCTTAGACTCCGGGTTTCCAGGTCGAGTGGTCGTTGAGACCCCTTACCCTGCCTGCAAGCTGGGGACTTGCCATAGCACTTCTCCCCATTAACTGTATCCCCAAAGCCCAGGGAGGTGCAGAAGAGGCTGCGGCCCATATGGGGCTGGTAGCCTTCAGTTCAGTATAGCCTGTCTAGGATTATCTGTTTCTGATCTTGATCTGCCAGGCCACAGCCTGCACCTTAATTGCGATCCTGATTTGCCAGC
This sequence comes from Gastrophryne carolinensis, assembly GCA_027917425.1. Classification (NCBI taxonomy): domain Eukaryota; kingdom Metazoa; phylum Chordata; class Amphibia; order Anura; family Microhylidae; genus Gastrophryne; species Gastrophryne carolinensis. Next base: position 156,264,972 of record CM051244.1, on the reverse strand, counting down.
TCACGACCTTGACCTGTGACTCGATTACAATTCTGATCTGCCAGCACACAACCTCGGCCTGTAACTTGATTACAATTCTGATCTGCCAGCACGCCACCCAAGTTTGTACCTTAGTTACTATTCTGGAAAAGTCTACAAGCGTATGTGGAGGGTGCACCGCAACACTATTTAAATATAGGTGCCAGCCATAAGGGAAACCAGAAACCCAAATGTACAAAATAGGGATCCTAGAATGATCCCCAGACCCTTAGAGAAGGCCGCACACTGATTATAAAAATATATATTGCTTTAATGAATGTAATATACATAAAAAGAAGACACTCATCTACATACAAGATTAAAAAACATAAAAGACACAAGCTAAGGGGACCTAGTGTATGGTGACTAACATGTATACAAAATAATGCCGTCGTAATTGAATAATATAATAGACTAAATAGTAATGGTATGCCCAGATATAGCAGCAATGAGTAATGAGTATATACCCGTATAACAGTAATGAAATGGATGTGCTAATGAGGTGAATAAAAAACTAAAGTGTAAAAAAGAGAAAAAGAACAATTAAGTGCATGTGCTCTATGGCCATAAATGAAAACAAACTATGTGATATGTGCAAAATAGCAGCGTGAATATATGTGCAAAAAGGCTATTTAAAATATGTGCAAAATAACAATGTAACAATATATCCAAGGCTGTTTAAAAAATGTGCAAAGTAACAATGTAACAGTATATCCAGGGCTGTGTGTGTTAGCCCAACACTGGACAACAGTAAATGCTAATGATAAGCAGAATATGTAAACAAAAGAAAACAGGCTTTGTATTGAGTAAAGCCCAGCTGGGCAACCAAGCAATCAATAATGAATCACAACGACAGCATGTAAAAATAAATAAACACTTGATTACGTCACCGTATCACAAGGGATCCCCCGCCGCAGCCGCCACCGGCGCGTTGCGTGTCGCTGGGACACTTCGCCAGGGTGTGTCGGCTGCCGTCCTCACCCCTCCTTAAATACCCCGGGGATGAAAGCGCTGGCCAATGCGGCGCCGCCACGTAACTGCCCGCACGTGCGCCCCGCCCGGCCAATGGGGATGGCCGTAAGGGCAGCACGTCAGACGTCACACACCCGGCGCCGGCACCGGCCGCGAGTCAGGAAGTGTCCACCGCGGGCGCGCGACCGGGCGCGCGGCGGGACGGGCGCACTCCCCTGCAGTAGGAGGCGCCCGCCCGCCGCGCGCCCGGCCACACGCACCGCGCGCGGGCACCCCCCGTCCACCCAGCTGCCGGAACCTAGTCCGGAGCGGATCGTGGAAGGTGAGTATTCGGGGAGGGGGGGGGAGAAACGAACACTAGTTACTATTCTGATCTGCCAGGCCACAGCCTTGACCTGTAACTTAATTCTGATCCCGTTCTGCCAGAACACGATCTTGGCCTGTAGCTCATTACTATTCTGATCTGCCAGGCCACGACCTCAGCCTGTAACTCGAGTACGATACTGATATGCAAGCCCACGATCTGGGCCTGGCTTTCGACTTCATTCCTGCTTAGTCTGCCTATAATTATCTCCTCCTTTGGGTACGTCAATCTTTGTCTGCCTGTTGTCTGAAGATTCGCAAAAAACCCATCCTTGTTCGCCTGACCTGAGACCTTTCTGCAGCTCGGGCTATACCCCCTAGTGAAAACGAGGGTAATCCTTAGACTCCGGGTTTCCAGGTCGAGTGGTGAGTCGGTCTGTCCTCCTTTGTAATCAGGGCTCCACCTACATTAGTGTGATACCTTGAGAGCCCCAATTAAGAGAGAGATAGTCAGGAGCCATGATCAACATGAATAGATTATAGGAGCCATATAATTGCAATAGAAAAATAGCATTAGAACTAGTAGGCTGATACTATAGTCTGCATGACAGCTCTTTTCTGTCGTATCATGGTTATTAGAATTTGATTTTTTTAAATCAAATTAAATGGGATTGAAATGGCTGAAATCTCTTTTAGCAATAAAAATTAGCTTGGGAATGTTTTTTATTGCTAGTGGTGTAACTGCTGCAGGTTTTCTCTTCGTTCTCTTGCACACAGACGTCCAAGAGTCATCAGTTTGAATAACCCACAGTGGGCCCCATGTTGGGCGCCAACAATGTAGCCCTAACTTGGCACATTTCCTGTCACAAGGCCACTTAATTTTATATATATTTTTTATTATATACAACTATCCGGAGAGTAAATTGATCTAATCAGTGTGTTTATGATGATGCAAGATCCTTTTGATTGGGAGACCCTTCTGTTGCTAGGCCTACCTTATCAGGGTCGGCTCCAGGTATATGCGGGCCCTTGCAGTGTGGTATGAAGTGGGAGTGGCAGAGAAAGTCAGAAAGAAAGAGGAATGAAAAAAAAAGAATAGATGGAAAGAAATAAAGAAAGAACAAAGACATAGAAGGAATAAAAGAAACATAAAGAGAATTAATGACAAAGATGACGAAAGAATAAAGGGAATGAAAAAAAAGAAGTCAGGAAAGAAAGAAAGAAAGAAAGAAAAATGTAAAAAGAAAGAATAGATGTAGACGTAAGGAAATATAGAAAATAAATGAAAAGAAATAGAAAAAACACAAAAGAATAGAATGAATGACAGAAACGAAGAATAAAATAGGGGAATGGCAGAAAAAAAGGAAAAAGAGAGAGAAGGAATGGAAAAAAAAGAAGAGATGAAAGGAAAGAAAGAATACACGGACTGACAGAATAAAAAGAAAGAGAACCAGTGACAAAGTATAGAAGGAACAGACAGAGTAAGATAATAGAAGGGAAGACTGAAGAGGAATGGCAGAAAGCATAGAAAAAAATGGCAGAACGAAGAGATGAAAGAAAAAGACTAGAAGAAAAGAAACAAAGAATGAAATGAAATAATAGAAGGAAAGAAGGAATGTCAGAAAGAACAGACGAAGGAAAGAAACAAAGACTAGATGTAAAGAAAGAAAGTCTCTCCCAGTAGCCAATCTGCCCCTGGCTTAGTCCTGGTTACTGCACTGCCCTGCATCCTGCTGCTAAGGGTAGAATGAGGTTGGGCCCTCCCGAAGTGCGTGGCCCCTGGCATTTGCCCAGTGCTGACGCCTGCCCTGATATTTTCTATGCTGCTCTGGCACATTAACCTGCCCCCTGGCTGCTTTTTTTTTTGCTGTCATTTTATTAAAACGATCCAAGCTACCCCTCAGAACAATGATATAATTATGTTTCTCCGGCCATACAATACGCCGCTGCAGCCTTCTGCAATCTCCTCTGAGCTACCAGCAGGGTCGTGAACCTTCTCTTCCCGCACGTCTCAGATGGACAATAATCGCCCTCCATGCACCAGAGATTAGACGAGATGGAGTAGTGGTAATCAACATTGGAGAGTAGGAGGACAGTTCCTGGTAAAGGGGACAGTAAGGTCATTACACACAGTAATAACATTCACGCCTTCTGGGAGATCATCCGGAGACCAAAGTGGGGATATAAGATGAAGAAGCGACGTATAAGATTTACAGTTTCACCGCACTGATTCACTAAAACTTTTTTTTTTTAGCTTTAGTCTATGACCTTGATGAACAGACTGAAGAATATTTGCTAAATTCAGAAAAGTGCTAAAAAAACGCTTAAAGTGGACCAAAACCCACCGCGATCGGCCCGGGAATCTATAAGATTCCCTGTGGCCAGTCCGCTCCTGGGAAGCTGTAAGTTGCTGCCTCCCTACCACTAAGGTGTTAGGTTTTAGGCATTTAGTTAGGGACTGCCCACCTCATCACTGATTGGTGCCTAGATCGTATATAAAGAAGACTCAGGGAATAAGAAGGGGCCAAGAGTCAAGGAAGCAGGGCATGACTGTGCTAGCGTTCCATACGCCTTCAGCTGTCACCAACCCACCCACACTCCCAAATAATGGAGCCAACAATCACTTCTTTGGAATTAATGGCATTTTAATTGGCCACAGCCTCAACATAAAACAGTAATAATTAACAAATGCACATCCCGTTCTCCCCGATCCAGGTCTGAGATTCCACCATACCATAACTACCAACAGGAGGGGAGGGGAGGCGGCCCAAAGGCTCAACTAACTCCCGAATCTGAAAACAGAAGCCGATTCGTGAGCCCGGCCGCATCCCTCCTAGGCCTGGTAGCTCAACGGGGCTAACTGCCAAGATCCACCTTAACCCCTTTCCTTTGTCCCTTCCTTCCCCTTAAAATAAGTCACCTATCCTCCTGGCCCGTTTCAGCCGAAACAGCCGCTTCCTTGTAACCTACCCCCACTTTCCATGCCATCTCAGACCCCAACCGAGTAGAGGAGACCGCCAAAGCTGTGACATGTAAATAATACAGTAAACAATATATGTACAACAATCCCTCGATACCAACGCATTGACACATATAGCCCATAAGCCCCCAAAAATTATACATAACCAAAACCAAATTTAAGTGCCCTGGTAACTTAAACAAATATCAATAAATATATATATTAACCCTCTTTCTCTCTTTTTTATATATATATATATATATATATATATATATATATATATATATATAAAAATACAAATCTCCCCTTCCTCCTTTTCTTTTTTTTTTTTTTTATATATATAACATAATACAACCTAACCCAAAAAAACGCCCTGAAACCCCAACCAGCCTTCCGCTGCGACCAATCGACCATTCCAAAACCCCCAATAAAGGGCGGGCGGGTGGGTGGGAAAGCACGTTCAGTGAAGAGATCAGGGCCAAAGAGGAAGGGGAGGGGGCAACCAGCCCCTTTATACCCCGCCCCCCTCCCCCTCCCCTGAGGTCACTTCCCCCGATCTCTTCCCCCATCCCATAGGCTAGTCAGCTTCCAGCAGGAAGCGCAGGCCAGTCATGGGGCTGCCGACCCTAAAAGGCCGGCGCCCTTCTGAATGCTAAGCAGGAGGCTGAAGAGAGAATGGAGAACCAGTGCCCGAAGGAAGAAACACTGGGCAGCATCCTCTGAACGGGGAGGTGCTGTGGGAGCATTTCCTAGCCAGAGGGGCCTTGGAGGTCTCTGAGGCATAAGGGATGGACATGCAGCTCGACGGGACTCCTCGAAGGCGGCCTTGGGTAATTGCCAAGCAGTTGGAGGCGGGCACCTCGAGGACTCTCCCTACATGCCGGGGACCCCTTGTGTAAGAGGGTAAAACAGATGTCATTACATGAAGACTGTTGTTTTGTTGTTTTGCCAGAAGAGGCCGCTGTTTCCCTCACACAGCCAAGTTACTGCTGGAACTTGCAAAAAGGAAGAGGATATGACTCAGGTTTTGGCTGTGAAGAAGAAGGAGGAAGTGAGAACAGAGTGTGAAAGAGTCCTGTGTGTTCTGGGGAGACCAGACTTGTAACAAAGGGACTGATCACTTTCCTGTATCCTGATCCTTGCCAGAAGCAGAGAATTTCTTCCAGGACGACTGTTGAGAGCTGTGTAACGGAGCCGGCCAGCGGTGCCTCATGGTTCAGCTTAGAAACATCATCGGATTCAGCACCAGACCCAAGTCAGTAAAAGCGTGCATGTATAACTACGCCTGTTAGTTCGTTTTACAGAGGCCAAAAGTGTTTTCCCTGTTTGCTACCTGGATTCTAGAGCTTAAAAGAACATTCCGCCTGTGAGAGCTGACAACTGAGCCACTTCTATACATTCTCGACCAGCGAATTGCTGAGAAACAACACTTTTTTTTGTTCATACTGTTTTTATTTGGATTTTAACAATGGAAATAACAGAGAGGGGGTGAAGGATACATAAGCATCGGATAAAGCTAATACAAGTCACATTACATGTAGTATGTTAATAGCATATTTAGGAATCTTTTTTTTTTTTTGGCTCAGTTAAGATCTTCATAATTGTTTTCAGAGTCGTTCATCTAATGAGGTAGATCATTTTAACATCATTGCCAAGGTTAATCTACTTACTTGTGGTTGTATATAGTGTACATTTCACCCTGTGTATTTGTGTATGAGCGCTTTTTTTTTTTTTTCCCCATGCGCTCCCCCCTACCCCTTCCTACCCGTAAAATTGCCCCCCCATGAACCCCATATGCCTCCCTCCCCCCAGAACTGATTGCCACGGATATAGATAGTTGTAGATAAATCAACACCTATACCTGAGTAGGTATATTTATACATACACACACCCGGTTTGGTACGTGTACATGCACATACACACACTCATTCTGCCGCCAAAAAGAAAAACCTATCTCTCTTCCTCCCGCCTTCTTACTTATTTGTCGTCCTTCCTATCTCGCTTTTCTTGCATTATCTCCCCAAACCCTTGAAGTAGAGACCTGGTCTCGCCCGGTTCTGTCAGCGCTGATTCTATTTCTACGATTTTTAACATCTCTTTATATTATATTATATATTTAGGAAAATTTGCAAATGCTTACAAGGAAATTATTATAGCTTATAGTCGACCTAGCCTCCTCGTATGCTTCCAATCATCTCATAAAGGGTTGTACCCCCCTCTGAAGTTATCACAAGATCTGTTGGAGCCTTTGTCCTTCCATGTTTTCTCCTTGGAGTGACTTCTCAAGTCTCCAGCCTACCCTTATTTAGATGCAAATCCTTCAGCTCCTCCCCCCCCCAATGCCCACGGGCACGTCAGGCGGGCCGCCGGGGGAGGGGGTCACAAACACCCCCACCGTCCCCCTGCGCCCCCCCAGGTACCCCCAGACATCCAGGGGGGGAGGGGGGAAGGGAAAGAGGCGAATCTCGGCTACCAATACTATTAAGGGGGAGGATATAGGATTGGGAAGAGAAGAATTGGGGAGATAATAGATATTGAGGAGAAAAAGGGGGGAGAGAGGGGGTAAGATATAGAATAAGAGCAATTTTAAGCATAGTGATCGGTATAGTGAAGATAGTAGGGAGGGGAGGGATAGAAAAAGGGGGGGGGAGGATAGAAAAAGGGGGGGAGGGAAGGACCAGGGCTCACCATCCCGCAAACCTGGGTCATACTTTCCCTGCACTGTACAGCCCATACGGTGCTCAGAGCAGGGATTCCTTCTACCCAAGTGCAGGATTTTACATTTAGAGACATTAAACTCTAGTTTCCACAGTTTTGACCATCTATCCAGTAAAGCTAAATCATTTTCCATGTTGCAGACACCTCCAGGAATATTCACCCTATTACTAACCTCTGCAGTTCCATCAGCCACCAGCGGGTGTCAGCAGAGCCCTGGCTGCTCTCTCTCCCCATCATCTGCTGCACCTGGTGTGAGGGCTATTTATGTGGATCTGCCCTCCACTTGGTGCGGCAGGATTTTGTTTGTTTGCCTTGGTGACTTCCTTGTATCTGTATTGGAACACGAGTCTGAATCTGTACCTGAGTTGTATCAGAGCGCTCAGAGCCGCTGTGGTATGTACGGACAAGCGACGGAAAACCACAGCGGCTCTGAGAGCGCTGGAGGCCGCGCCTCGCACCGGCCATTCACAAATGGCCCTGCTAGAAGAAAGCGCGAGATGCAGCCGCAGCTCACGCATGCGCCGTTGGAACGGGGATAAGGTAAGGTTTCTGGGCGTCCTGCGGGGTTACACACATCGGGGCATCCCGATTTCGGATGCCCCGCGGGGAGGGATCTTATAGATCTTATAGATTCCGGGGCCAATCCTCCCTGGGTGTTGATCCACTTTAAGGTGAGTGCGTCAGCATCTTAGGGCTTCAGTTATCCCCTTGTTAGTTATTTCCTCTAGTTAGCTTTGTTTTGTCCCTTTACTTATTTATAATTTTTATTATTATTATTGTTTATTTATATAGCGCCATCAACTTCCGTAGCGCTTTATTTATCTGAAATTAAGATCTTTTTGTTTGTTTCCCTTGACTTATAATAAACTCCCCTGTTTACAGCATTTCCTTGTCGTGTCTTTGCTCTGGACAAACTTTCTGCTCCTTGACGGAGATCTCATATTAGAGAACTCTCCGGCCTGGCAACCAAAAAAAAAAAAGGAAGCACCCCCATTAACCTTTCTACTTTTTTTTACTGCACCAAGGAAGGACCCCGACCCGCATTGGACTACTGCCAGAGAACTTGTGGACCTGAGTAAGTACACACCTGACCCTGTGGAGTGGAACCAGCTCTGAGTTGTTCCACACACCCCCCATGTGGAACTCTTCACACCCTTAGGGCACCCAAAGGGCTGTTGTTAGCGAGGGGCATCCCAAAGCCTGCGGTTGTCCCCTTTAACCCCCTTAGCGGTGATCCCGAGCGTGACTCGGGGTTAATTTGCGCTGTAAGTAGCGGTAACCCCGAGTCACGCTCGGGATCGATTTGGGAGCAAGAGCGGGCGGCGCAGCCTCCTTACCTTCTCCCTGCGATCCAGCGATGTCCCCGCCGCGATCACAGGTGAGAGCCGCGGCTGTGGCGTCTGTCTCCACCTCCGGGTTCCGTCTCTGTGAGCCGCAGAGGCTCATGGGGGCGGAGCCGTGCGTCAGAGACAAATGCAATGGTAACGCTTTCGTTACCATTACATTTGTCTATTCAAAATGCCAGGGGGGTTAAAATGCTTTTTTTTAAATCCTCCTCTTTAGCATAAGGGCGTGAAGACCGTTGGAACAGGGGTGCCAAAATCCAATGGGCGACTATGGGGTTTATGCATCAAGGGATAGTTGCAGGTAGCGCCTCGTAGCAGCAGGCAGCGTCTGGTGAACGCAGGGCGCTGTACGCAAAACTACATTTATGAAAATGAATCTGGTGAGTGACTCTAACAGCGCCATGTAGCGTCACGTGTATTAATACAGGCAGCTCAGCGTATAGCTCTAGCTTCCAGAGCCAAGTATTACCTGTCGCTACCCGTCGCTCTCCCATACATTTCAATGGATGTTCCTTTTCTTCTGTTTAAACAGGGTTTTTTTTTATTTCTCTCAAATAATTGTGTGGCCTCTCCTGGCCTAGAAAGAATCATTTTTGAAAAGTTTTTTGACTTTTTATATTTTTATGCAGAATTGTCATTACAGGTCTGGTATTAAGTGTTAATGTCACAATGTTACAACAATGTCATTCCATGTGTTTTCGCTTTGTTACTGGTGGATATGTGTTCAAAAACAGACTTAAATCACACAGCGTCTGGCGCTCTATGTTATAGCGCCCAGATCCAGAGCGCCGAAGCTGTTTGCCGTTTTTTTTTGTTGAATATGTTGTGGAGTGCCGAGAGTCGCTGAGAGTCGGTCACACTGAGCTGGCGCTACCTCTCGCTCCCTGCAGCGCTGTACTGGTGTTAGAGCGCCCAACATACATCACATTCATCAATGCCGGGCAGGTTACTACAGCAACTGAGATGCTCTGTTACTGCGCCCGATAGCCGATCACAGCGTCTACTAGCGGTAGCTCTAAGCGCCGCTCTACAGACGCTCATCTGCCGATACCTGGCGCTAGTAATGAATCAGCCTCTATGTTTCGTATCATCACCAATTCCTGTCATTTTCTTGCAGCTGACAAGCGGAAGGTTAACAAGCCCGGGGCTATTGTGAACAGAATGCAAACAGTGGCCAAATCTGCATAATAATACATTTACCCGGAGCACTTCCGCCGCTGCCCCCTCCATCAGCTCGCAGTGTGTAAGGGACGCTGGAAGCTTTCATTCCAGGCCATTTGTCGCCGTTCCGCCGTCGCGATGTCAAGTAAGCTGAGCACACACAATGCAGCATGTGAGCGCGGCTGTTCCAGGATCCCGCGGAGAGGCATTGACAATGTCCTAGAGGCATCTCTACCTAACGCTAGCTATTTACATGCGCATTTACAGCCGCGTTAAATTCAGTGCCTGCTTCCTCTCCCACGTTGCTTTGCGCCGCAGCTGCCAGGTTGGTAATTTCCAGGATTTAACCCTGGCATCACCGCGCAACATTAAATAATGCAGATCTTCACCTACTTGGCCGGAAAATTGTTAGGTGGAGACAGGGCCGGATTATGAGCGGTGTGGCCCGGGGCCTCCACTACTTCTGCAAAGGGGGCCTCCACCAAACTTTGGGTTAGGGTCTGGTCCAGGAGGCTTTTCAGTCTTTGGTCTGACAGGCTGCGGGGCCGGCAACAAAGCTTTCGGCGGCTGTGCCCCCCCCCCTTTTTTGGTTTTTGCAAACCTGCAGCCAAAGCCACCACAGGGCAGGAGGGAGAGTCTAGAGCAGCAAAGCCGCCGCCAGCAACCCTACAGTGATGGGTGCAGAGCTGTCACTGCACATAAGCCACCAAGCACAGCCTCTGGCAGATCCAGGAATCTTATAGATTCCCGTGGCTGATCGCTGTGGGTTTTGGTCCACTTTAAAGAGGAACAACGACCTCTATTTGATCAGGTGCATCAGGTCCTATTACACACCCCCCCCCCCGCTCTGCTTACCTTTTGGATGTTGCCAGAGTCTGGATCGCCGACGTTCTGCTACTTTTCCAGAGTGAGTTGGCATCTCCTTAAGCTTCATTGAAAAACCCAAAATGGATGCTTACATCTAATTTACATAATAATTTGGAACTCAATGTTTAGGGCTATGGGGGGAGGGGTGCAGCCAGGGGGTGTCTGAATTTTTTCTTTTGATTCGCAAACCACGACCTGACTCCACCAAAATTGCTTAGAGCTGCCTGGACACCAAACACGACCCTGCCCGCAGGACTTGTGTATCTGCATTGCAGACCTTCCGGGCCAAAACAAAGCAGGCTGTGGCGGCCATTTTTTTCGGGGGTGATAGAATCCGCAAAATACCGGGTGAGATTAGTTGATCACCAGGTGACCGAGTGAGGGTGAAATTTCGGGAGACTCCCAAAAAAATTCAGTTGGCATCTCAATCAATTATAATAACTTGGACCTCAATGTTTAGGGCTATGGGGGGAAGGGGTGCAGCCCCTGTGCAGGCCGAGGGTGCAGTCAGGGGGTGCCTCCCATGGCCAGGAAGCTCTGCAAAAAAAAGCAGGCTGTGGCGGCCATAGAAGCGGCACTTTCTATTGGGGTGACAGAAGCCGCAAAATACCGGGTGATATCAGCTGATCACCGGGTGCCCAGGTGAGGGGGAAATTTCGGGAGACACCTGAAAAAATGTAGGTTAGTTGGCATCTCAATCAGTCATAATCATTTGGACCTCAATGTTGAGGGCTATGGGGGGGGGTGCAGGCCGAGGGGGCAGTCACGGGATTTGGGAATATTTTCCTTTTGATTCGCGAACCACGACCTGACTCCACCAAAATTGCTTGGAGTAGCCTGGACACCAAACACGACCCTGACTTGTGCATTGCAGACCTTCTTGGCCTCCCATGTGATTCCTGTTTCCTGTGTTTCCTGCAGTTCCTGACTATCTTTCTGGATTGACCTGGCCTGCTTTTGGATCAGCACTCGGATTACGGACGGATTACAAGGTTAGAACTTTGGATTGTTTATTGGACATTGCCTGTTTGCTGCCAGCCCCTGAACCAGGATTGTTTATTAAACTTTGCCTGTTTGTCGCCAGCCCTGGAATTTGTGTTTGTTTATCGGACTTTGCCAGCCCCTGAACTCTGTTTTGACTTATTGAACTTTATTTTCTTGCTGCGGTCCACACCTGGAGCTCCGCCCAGCCCTCGCTACTTGCCAGAAGTCTACCTTTTCTCAATCAATCGTAATAATTTGGAACTCAATGTTGAGGCCTATGGGGGGAGGGGGTGCAGCCCCTGTGCAGGCCGAGGGGGGCAGTCAGGGGGTGTGGGAATTTTTTCTTTTGATTCGCAAACCACGACTCGACTCCACCAAAAATTGCTTAGAGCAGCCTGGACACTAAACACAACCCTGCCCACAGGACATGTGCATCTGCATTGCAGACTTTCCCGGCCTCCCACGGCCGTACATCATACCCAACAATAACTGGCATCAGTTAGGATTTTGGGGATTTGTCAGCGAACGGTCTGCACAAATAAGCAGGCTGTGGTGGCCATTTTTTTCGGGGGGTGACAGAAGCCACAAAATACCGGGTGATATCAGCTGATCACCGGGTGAGGGGGAAATTTTGGGAGACACCCGAAAAAATTCAGGTGAGCTGGCATCTCAATCAATTGTAATAATTTGGAACTCAATGTTTAGGGCTATGGGGAGGAGGGTGTGTAGACCCTGTGCAGGCCGAGGGGGCAGTCAGGGGACAAGGGAATTTTTTCTTTTCTTTCGTGAACCATGACCTGACTCCACCAAGTCAGGAGCAGCCTGGACACCAAACACGACTCTGCCCGCAGGACTTGTGCATCCGCATTGCAGACCTTCCCGGCCTCCCGCGGCCATACATCATACCCAACAATAACCGGCATCAGTCAGGATTTTGGGGATTTGTCAGTGAACGGCAAAAAATAATTCAAAAGGCAACTTTCCAATGACAGCTTCCCCCCCACCCTTCGCCCTCGCCGTTATCTGCAGTAAAATCGCAGTGCGCCGCACATCCCCCACTCCGCCCCGCCTCGGCCGCCTTTCTCTTGCCAAATACCTTGTTTCATTCCTACGATACGACAATTAATATCAGGCGATTTAAATAATGGAATAATTCGGGCACGTTAGCAAATGATGCTTTCCAAAACGCCGGTGCCCGGCTTTCAATCACTCGACTGAGAGTGATGGACGACTCTCCAGGCAGAGTGTCAGCCGCCGGAGAAGCCTCACCCCCGTTAGGTGAGCGCCGCCGATCTGGGATCCATCACGGTTATTTATCGTGTTTAGCAATGCTGCCGCATATTTTAAAGAGGAGGGAGGAGGAGGGTGAGGTATGTTGAGTTTCAACGCAGAAGGAGATAGATAGCACTCCTCTATTTAATTTATAGCTGTCAGAAGAGGTGCTGCAGGGGGGGGGCACGACCGTTCTCTAGATACAAAAAGCAATATACTCTCTGCACACAACACACAACACTTAATAAACGTACACCTAAACCGGGGTTCAGTGGCCTGTACTATAAAAAGTTTGCCCCCATCCTGGCACCACAGCTATCAAACCTCTGTAATGCCTTGTGTGCAGATACCTCGCTTAACCCTAGTTCGCTATTGGACATCTGCATGATCCCCAAGCCAGATAAAGATGGTCTGCTCACTCAAAATTATATGCCTATATCTTTGATAAACATTGACGTGAAACTGCTGGCTAAAGTTTTGGCGGCGAGGTTGAACACATTTGTAGCTGACCTCATACATGGAGATCAAGTAGGGTTTGTCACAACCCGTCAAGCCGGAGATAACATCAGGAGGGCTGCTCATCTGGTCCACCACGCCCACTTCAGAGATATCCCGGCCTTTCTACTCTCCTTAGACATCCAGAAAGCGTTTGATTCCCTATCTTGGCTGTGGGTGCTCAGGAGATGGGGCTTTGGGCAACGGTTCCTGGAATGGGTGGGAGCTCTCTATAAGTCACCTGCAGCCCGAGTACGGTACCTAGGCTTTACCTCAGGGACATTCTGTATTGCTAGGGGAACTCGGCAGGGTTGCCCTTTATCCCCGCTCCTCTTCATCCTGGCCATGGAACTGTTGGGCATAGCAATACGCAACTCTCCTAGTATTAAAGGTCTGGAGGTAGCGGGCGTCCACCACAAAGCCTTGTTTTTCGCGGACGATGCCCTGCTTGCCATAACTAAGCCGGTCACCTCGCTCCCGTACCTGTGCAAAGTCCTTGACCAATTTGCCCAAATCTCAGGCTTAACAATCAATAATGAGAAGTCAAGGGCATTACATGTGTCTCTGCTGTTGGACGTGGTGGACCAGATTAAGGCCAACTTCCCTTTCCGCTGGGCAACGGAGCAGCTTCCATATATGGGGGTGTGCATCTCAGCCAAGTACACCAACCTATATGAGGCCAACTATCCTCCTCTGTTTAAGTCCTTAACCCGCCTATTAGAGGTCTGGAGGTCATACCCGATCTCTTGGATAGGCCGCATTAACGCGGTTAAGATGACGATCCTCACGAAATTGCTTTACTTCTTCAGAGCGCTGCCAACTAAAATCCCACTGTATATGCTCCGGGTGATGCAGAGGAGGATCTTGGCTTTTGTATGGTCTACGGGGCACCCAAGGGTATCCATACGTACTATGCTAGCCCATAGGGCACAAAGGGGGCTGGGAGTGCCCGACATATTTAAATATTATAAAGCCTCGCAAATCGCCCAGCTGGTCCCCATGCACTCCCCCCCTCAAACCCCCATTGTGGATTTTCCTTAGACCCAAAACGCTTAGCCCCCTAATGAGACATTCACTCGCAGTGTGGGACTCGGTCAAGTATTCCGCCTCCTTGATGTCCCCCCACACCCCCCTGGCACATCTGTGGGACAACCCAAGTTTCTCCCCAGGTGAACAGAACAAATTGGCCTTTAAATGGTGGCAGGATCGGGGTATAAATAAAATATCTGACCTACTCATAGAGGGAGGCCTTGGGTCCTTCCGTGAGTTGCAGGAAAAATACGGTATCCCCCACAAGGAATATTTCCGTTATATTCAGGCACTAAGGCATTGGATTTTGCCCCTGACAAAACTGTGTCCTTCCTCCCGGGCGAAGACCCCCTAATTATGCGCTAATAACCCCTTTCAAAGATTTTTCAATAAAAATATTGAAACAAAAAAGTACACCTAAACTTAAAATTAATATGTTTTTAGTCTGGGAAATCACATGTGGATAAGAAGTTCAAGCACCTCCCTAATTTATTCAGCGCTAAACGTAACTAAGCCTCACGCATATGTGAGTTGCTGGGAAAGGGATCTGGGTCCACCTGGCGAAGAAAGGGGGTGGACAGAGATATAGTCTCGTATCTCAAAATGCTCCATTAACATCCTGACAGTCGAAACAGCCTATAAGGTGATGCTCCCCTGGTACCTAGTGCCGAGCCTCTTGAGCAGGATGTTTCCGGGGCAGGCTGGGTCATGCTTTAGGGGCTGCAGTGCAGAGGGGGACTTTATACACACTTGGTGGTCCTATGCTGGTTCGCTTTTGGAACCAGGTATTCAGGATGGCCAATGAAATCTTCCGATCCAGCGTGAGAAAAGATCCCTGGGTTGCCCTCCTGCACTGCAAGCCCCGGGAATTGTCCAGTAAGCAACATAGACTTTTTGTCTACCTTCTCCTGGCGGCCAAGCAGGCTATAGCTAGGGCCTGGAAGAAGCAATTTACCCCAATCTCAGAGGTGTCGGCCAGGATGAACGGTTTTCTCATCAACGAGAGATTGTCTAGCATCCTGACCGACTCCCATGACAAATTTCTCTCGATAACCCTGGATAAGATTTGCCTGGCCTGACGAATCTCTGCGGATACTATAATAATCATGTGTGGTGTTTGGCGGAGCGCGGGAGTGACAACCCCCCCTCTCCTTCCTCCCTCTTTCTCCCCCCCCCTTGACCCCCCGTGTGGGGTCACTTTCTGTTCCTTCTCGCAATACAACAGCTCTAATGTTTTTTGATGGTTCCTTTCTGTACATACGCACGGCTGTGTAGGACAGCCCACTGGCATACCCCAATGGACCTTGTGTGACAAGCACAAGATTATGGGTGCGTGGGTGACGGTGCTGGTAGCGGACACCCTGAGGTTCCGTGGCCCGCACGATCCCGGAAAAGATCATGATGTAATGTAAATTGCGCTAGTAGTATCAAGCTCATGTTTCAGGCCCCGCCATATTTGCAATTGTTGTGTAAATTGTTAAAACATTGGTTTGATTAACCTGCTATACTGTAAAAACGTATGCCGCTAGTCCTTCTCATCTTCTATATACCTCCCCTGTGCTGGATGGCAGTACGATGCTGTATGCTTTGCAGAATTGTATCGTTGAAAATTTCAATAAAAATATTGAAACAAAAAAAGTACACCTAAACCGGACCTTCAGCATCATTTCATGAAAAGCCCAAACCTTTAAAAATCGATTCCCCAGCATTTAAAATTAATACGTTTTTAGTCTGGGAAATCACGTGTGGATAAGAAGTTCAAGCACATTGGGTGGATACAAGAGTTATAACCCCTCCTTGCCCCCATAGACTCTATACCTCTTCATTCTTTTATTAATGTGGTTGTAAAGCACTGTGTTTAATATGTTGAACAAAATTTTTTAAGTTAAATTTTAATAGATGATTGATGATATTGATAGATTGATAGATGATAGAAAACCTCAGATTCTTCCATTTGCACATAACAATTAATCCCGGCGTATGAGTGATAAATTGGTTATACTTAATTTTTAATTATTTTTATATCATTTTAATCAGCTTGGTGTATTATTGTTATGAGCATGACCCGATAAGATCTTTAGATCAGATGTTTTTTTTACATTAAGTTATAGTTTAATCACTTTAGGAGCACACTAGACAAACTTTACACATCAATGAAGTAGATACATACACCGAAGGGCGAATACAAGTGGTAAGCTACAATCAGAATAAGCAGATAAAAGTCAAATACTGTAAATTGTTGGTTCTTAGTGTGAGGCAAACAGCTACATGTAGAGCCCGCTGGATCCTGGTCTACCCTGACACAACCTGACCCCCCAGTAGGAAACTTCTTTTGTCTCATTTGGATATTTACACCCCCGCCCCCTTTCCTGGGATGAGCCTCGATCTCCACCTCCTAGCAGTGGTTACCCAAGAGCTGATAATTAGTGTCTCCTAACTTTCCATCTCAAAGTCATAAGTAGGCGGTGATAATGGATCCAACAAGGTTCTGGACATACTTTAAAGAAGAACATTTCAGGTATTGGGGGGTTAATAAAAACTCCCCAAACCTTGTTTGCTCTCCTCCCCGCCCCTCCGGTTTCACAGTATAGAAGTTTTGACTTACCTGTCAGCGCGCCTAGGCTGCACTGACACACTTGATTAAGCACCTTTGCGTCTGAAACGCGTAGACAGAAGATTTCACCCCATCTTTTTTATGTTGGATTCATTAAAATTTGGAATTTTATTGCAACACGCTGGCTGGCTTTCATGTGGATTATATGTACTTCGCGGTGGGAGCGCCCACAGCTGTAGCCGACATTTGAAGAGAGAACGGCTAGAGTTAAGTACGGCTAAGCCTTCAGCCTTTACTCATGACAGCTAAGGGTGTGGGGGTGAAAAGGGGCCAGGAATACTGCCAGATGATGGTTAGATAATGCCGACATCCAAAAGGCAGTGAGGGAGAGTGGAGGGATGTTTAGAGAGGAACATAAGAAAAGGTCTGATGTTCCTCTTTAAGACCAAACAACGAGTTCTCCAGGGGATGTCCTGCCATAAGTAGTAGGGCAGGGGTACTCAACCACTTCTTTTAAAGGTCCATATACAGGCAACTGGTTAGAAGCAAAGGTCCGGGCGGGGGGGCTGTCGCAACATGGGGGTCAGTTAAAAATCAGCGCATTGGAGGGGTTCTATGGTTCCACAGGCAAGAAAGGCTGGGATGGATGGGGCAGAACTCAGGGGACAGGGACAGATTGGGCAAAGCTGGGGGGACAGGAATGGATGGGGTAGAGATGGCGGGACAGGGATGTATGAGGCTGAGCTGGGGCAGCGAGACAGGATTGGATGAGGCAAACAGACAGAGAAACCAAGTTTGTATGTACCTTGCAATGCCACTTCCCATCCGTGCAGTACTTCATATTGCAATGCTAGGTGCCAGGGAGCCATGACACTGGCAGAGAGACTAAGCACTACATCACAGATCAAGGGGGCAGCTCTGAGCATGGCAACACAGAAGCAACCAAGTGCAGGGCTGTCAGGGTAGGGGTCCAAAAATTTGGCGCCAAGGTCCGCATATGGACCCCAGTCCGCCAGTTGAGTACCGCTGTAGTAGGGTGTGCAGACTGCCGGTTTGAAGTGTGAACTTTATCAGTGGAAAGGCATTTGAGGCCGGGACCCTTGCAGGCCCAAACTATGCATTCTAAATAAGGTCTGTTCGGCCCTGCCCGGACCTGGACTGGCCAGAGATATTTCCTCACAGCACCCTTTTCAAAGTTCAAAAAACTGTCAAGCATGTATGTGGAAAACTGGAGAAGGTAAGCATGGAAGTCGCCTTAATTTCTGGTCCTTTTGATGCTTTACCAGTTACTTATATGGAATCAGATGTTGACAGATGGAGTTTGGGCCACAGATGCACTTTGCAATATGCTTTGACTCAGATGGCTGCGGCGCCTACTGACTAGGTTGCACATTATATCCACTTCTTCCTATTAAACCAGTCCCAAGCTTCCAAGACTAGGAAACGTAGCCGTACTTTAGGCGAGGAGCAGGTGCAGTCACACTCTGGTGGTGACAAGCAATACATCCGTCATGTATCCGCCAATGAGGAATCATCTGTCCTCCTGGAAAATGGAAACTCAATCAGAACCGACAAGGCTCAGGGGAACAAGCTGAGCTTTTCTAATGCATAAAGCACCACCAAAAGGGCTTAAGCTGAATCCTTTACCAAGCCACCAACAATGTCTGAAGAGAAATATTTATTGGAAATATAATCTATACATGTACAGTACGTGAAGAGTGTGTCAACAGAGATCTTCATTTCAAAGAAACACATGCATGAATTTTCCAGCTGTACCCAATATGTGCTCCACCTCCTCTTTCTTAAAAAAAGAATTGTTGACCAGTCATCATCTACATATTTTGAACATAACTACCCCCAGAAGAGAACTTGCAGTGGTTTTTGACAACTGGAAGGACTGCAGATTGCCAACTCAAAGAACATGGAATCTACTGATAAAGAACCATGGGCAGATCCCTTTTTGCTCTGCATGGTTCAGAGACTCTCTAGTGTCGTTCGGTCTTCCAAAATAATCTAAGGGACTGAAATATATGCTTATCAAAGAACATAGACAGACACCGTGTTCTAAGATACACGGGAAAGCGCTTTCTTCCCGCTCAGCCCAGTAACACTTTATTTTATATCGAAGTAAAAAAAAACATAGCACACGTCATCTATTGGACATCATCATATAAGGAAAAATATAATTACTGGCTCAATGATTGGTCATGACAGCTACAGATCATGTCCTTAGGAATGTTAGTGAGGCCTGGGGGTCCGGACATAATAAGGTGTTGTCCAGCTCCCCAGCCCCATCTTGTTCACAGTAATGTGTTAAAAGCAGCTTGCTTCATTAACTTTATTGCTCTAATTTCAGTACAAGCAAAAGGAATGAATCAGCGCAGAGATAAGTGGCTTACTGAGGGTTTATTTCACCTTTATTAGCCACTAAAGCATACAATGCAAAGATGGAAATCTGAAATCAAGTGGTGTAAATGGAGAGGGGGAATGTTCACATATATATTCATTTTATTGATTATGACCTCCATCCATCACAATACTAGGAGGAAGCTTTGGTGTGCACCATTTAGGCCCCTGGTGATGAAGATAACTTGGTATGACCAAGTAACCGCATGTCAAAGCAACTAATATGAGGTCTGGAGAGTACTGACCAAGCAAGGGCACAGATGCAAAGCAGGTTGGTTAAGGAAATAAACACAGGTAGACATGCAAGCCAAGTCAGAGCCAACGCAACAGGTTCTAGGTCGAAGTAAAAAATGAGTACAGGTAGAGTCTGGTACAGGCCAGACTGAGTCTAAGTCCTACAGACAGGGTCTAAGTCAATACAGCAAATCATATGAGCCAGTCTATGCCCAAGGGGAAAGTCACACAAGCCACCCTGAGCTGTCATGACAGTCAGACAAGATCGGCTCCCTTATCTTCTAGACTCAGACAGGATAGGCACTGGTCTCCATCTTGAAACATTATGGTTTCTGTCTCCTTCTACATTCGACACAAGATGGGCTTCCATCTCATTCTAGACTCTGAAAAGATGAGATTGTGTCTTGCTCCAGACTGACAAGATTAGATCCCTACTAAATCTACGCTCGGAAAAATTGGTTCTTGACAAGATAGAACCTTGTTTCTTTCTGGACTCAGGGTTCCCGTCCTATTCTACAATTGAACAAGTTGGGCTCTCATCTTATTCTAGACCCTGAAAAGATGAGATGCTGTCTCCTTCTAGAGTGATAGGATGCAGTACATCTAGACCCCTACAAGATTGGATTCCATTCCTTCTAAACTCAGATGAGATGGGCTCCCCTTTTATTATGGCCTCTGAGAAGATGGGCACCAAGAATAGCTCATTCTAAACTGACAAGAAAGGCTCCCATCCTCCTCTATACTCAGACAAGATTGCCAACCATCTCCAAACACAGACAAGATAGACAGTATGAGAACCCATGTCCTTCAGGATTAGGACATGGGTTCCAGTCTACTTCTACATTCAAACGAGATGAGCTTGCTTATCTTTTTAGACAAGATGGACTTCCTTCTCTTTCGAGACTAATATAGTAGACCTAAAGCCAAAGCAGCCCACAGGACTGCTATACCTCTTACGCTCTGGGCATCCATTTGTACTGAAAATGCCTGGAAATTAAGCATTCTATGCACCCTTTTGTTACCCTAATGCGGCAGCAACAGAAATAAGTGCCCTACATCACTGGCAAAGGTCAAAAGAGTACACTGAGTGCAGGGCGTTAGGGGCCCCTGCCCCAGGGGCCTCCACCACAATTTCTTACAGTCCACAATACTGGACAGTGGATAGCGGGGAAGACAGCATTGCCTGAATAAAACCGAGAGTGGCAACATAACGTAAATATAAATGAACATATATATACAGTAATAGAACATGCTGCTTTCTGCTGTTTCAGGCTTTCAGAAGAACAGCGTGTACCCATCTGCCCACACCATTGTGCCTGTGTGGCGCGCGCTTTAATGTATGATTTTAGGTTAATTTGCATTTTAATAACGCCGTCTCCCTCCAGGGAACCAGTGATGAGATATGTCAGCGCGACCTACAAATAAAGGAATAGAATAGAATAGAACATAGAAAGTGCAGAGCCACGGCTGGATTCCACCCAAAGGTGCAGCTATCAGGGTATTCTAGACTTAACTCCGTGTTATGGGACCAGTCAATTTACTTGGTGTCATTGGGGCTCAGAAGTAAATATTTCATTAGGCCCTAGCCTACAAGCTACATTCTGGTCGCCTAATTATGTGTCTCTCTCTGGCAGGGGGTCCTGTGACAATGTGGCTACATGGGAGCCATATATATATATATATATATATATATATATATATATATATATATATACCAGATTTTTGCCTCACACTTGCTGTAATGAGCGATGCCACTCACTGGCTGTAATGAGGGATGCTGCACACTGTCTGTAATTGGGAGTGCCTCTCACGGCCTATATTAGAGAATTCCCCGCCTGCCTGTTATTTGGTATGCCAATCACAGGCTGTAATGAGGGATGCGACGCACTGCCTGTAATGAGATGATGCTGCACAATGCAGCTCACTGGCTGTATTAAGGGATGCTGCTCACAGGCTGTAATGAGGGATGCCACTCAATGTCTGTAATTAGGGATGCTGCACACTGCCTTTTAGAAACATAGAAACACTGCTGTAATTTGGGATGCCGCACACTGCCTTTTATGAGGGGTGCTGCACACTGTCTCTAATCAGGGATGTTGCTCACTGGCTGTAATGAGGAATGCCGCTCACTGGCTGTAATGAGGGGTGCCGCTGACAGGCTGTAATGAGGGGTGCTGCCCCCACTGCCTGTAATCAGGGATGCAGCACACTGCATGTAATGGGGGTATACTGTTCACTGATTGTAATGGGGGTGGCCCTTACTGCCTGTAATAGGAGATGCCGCTCACAGGCTGTAATAAGGGATGCCACACACTGCATGTAACGGAGGATGCCGCATACTGCCTGTAATGGGGAATGCCCCTCACTGCCTGTAATAGGGAATGCCCCTCACTGCCTGTAATATGGTATGCCAATCACAGGCTGTATTGAGGGATGCGACGCACTGCCTGTAATGAAATGATGCCGAACAATGTATGTAATGATGGATGTCGTTTACTGTCTGTATTGAGGGATTCCGCTCACTGGCTGTAATGAGTGATACCACTCACTGGCTGTAATGAGGGATGCTGCACACTGTCTGTAATGAGGAATGCCTTACATTGCCTTTAATGAGGAATGCCACACACTGCCTGTAATGCAGATAACCTGCTCATTCATTGTAATGGGGATACCCCCTACTGCCTTTAATAGAGGATGCCACTCACAGGCTGCAATAAGGTATACCGCTCACTTGCTGTAATAAGTGATGCCGCTCACTGACTGTAATGAGGGATGCCGCTCACTGACTGTAATGAGGGATGCCGCTCACAGGCTGTAATGAGGGATGCTGTTCAAAGGCTGCAATGAGGGCTGTTGTGAGGGATGCCCCTCACTGCCTTTGATGATGGATGATGCACACTGCCTGTAATGGGGGATGCCAATCATTGTCTGTAATAGGTTGATGGGGGGGTGTGCACACTGCCTGATATGGGGTGATTAAGAGGGTGATTTTAGGACACCATTTGGTTCAGAATATTTTTTTTTTCTTATTTTCCTACTCTAAACCCTGGGTGTGTCTTTTGGTCAGGTGCGTCTTATGGAGCGGAAAATCACATATATATATATATATATATATATATATATATATATATATATATATGTTCCTCTTTAGGCCACAGTGATGTCGCCTGCTCCGGAGGATATTATTGGCTGGCTTTTGATAAATATGGCTCTTCAGCAGGTGTAATAGGCCTCTCTGCAGGATCTGTCAGCGCTGTCCATTTCTAACTGACCCCTGTAGCTTTAGAGACCCATTTTGCAGCCGGCGGTCAGGGAGCTGCAGAGAATCGTGTTTATTTCCAGCCTTAAAACTTTTAATCATAAAAAAAGGTACAACCTGCGCAATAATTTAACGCCGGCGGGTTCCCTGACTAATGGAGTTTTTATTTTCCTTCAAAGTAAATCAAGTTTTATTTATAACCCTCCGCTACAATCGGTCCGGGGAAGTGTCGCCAGTGAAGATATATGGATGTGCATTGCAGAATAGTGAGGCCAAAATGTAATATGGTGCTGAAGAGCCCAGGGTGCCACTTTGTAGGTTTTAGGTCTTATTTAAGGGTCTTTGTAGGGTATCCGTTTTGGGCGCCACAGTTTTTCCAACTTTTTGTTAAATACAGGATAAAGCGGAAGGAAGATTAAAGAACGAGGGAGGAAGATTATGGAAACAGAAAACCATGTAAAGAAAGTAAAGTAAAACAAAGGCTGATTAAAGAAAGAAGAGGTTAAGCAAAGAAAAAGAAAGATTAAGTAAAGGAGACAGAAGATAAAATAAATAGAAGGGCGAATAAAGAAAGAAGACGGATGAGTAAGGAAGCAAGAAGGAAGATTATAGAAAGATTATAGAAAGAAGATGAAAGATTAAGGTAACTAGATGGAAAAGCAAAAGATGTACTATTAAGGAAGTTTGGCAGGAAGTGGGCCTGTCCTTTCTCTGCTGATTACTGCCTGTATTAGCATAGGACTTTCCTTTAGAATGCAGAGAGGGAAGGGTGGAACTGTATTGACAAGAAGGGGAAAGGAGTGAATTTTGAATGAAGGGGCAGTCTATCATTGAGGAGGACCAATGATGGACAATAGCTAGAGGGGAGGAAAGGGGGAGCCCAGAAAGGAGTGGTCCTTGGGCTGAAAGCAACACCTAGGCTGGCAGTGATGCAGGCAGGGGACCTGCATGGACCTGATTTACCTTTGCTTGGACAATTACTTTAAATCGGATTTACGGCAGAGCATATGAATTCTGATCACACCTGAGCAGGGCCTACACCAGCATTGGGCATGCCAGGGCTAATAAGTCCCCCCCCCCCCAGGGCATTCTATGGTGCATCCGCGCCACTGCATCAGCAAAACAGAAAGAGATGCGCGATCGACCAGGCGGCGAGAGAGATGGATGGAACGATCAGACAAGAGCTGCAGGAGAGATGTGCTGCGTGGGAGAAAAGATGAGTATTTATTATGCCTGAAATTGGACTTTAATCATTGAAATTGAGATTAGCTTGTTATGCTTAATAATGACTAAGGAAGTTATTCTGCAGTCTACCAACAGGCGGCGCTATACCATCTCAGGGTGAACTTTTCTATAATATTCATATGGTTCTGTGGTTATAGACAATTCACATGATAGTACATTGCATCACATTATAGTTTGTTATTGCCGCCCCGGGAGGCACGAGAGCCACATCCAGTCAGGCGGAGCGTCCCAAGCAACATGCTGTGATGAGGATGAGGTTTACTGGAGCCTGGAGGAGATGGTCTGGACCCATCATGTGAGAGACGCTGATGTCACCGTCCTGAATGTGTCTATTCATCCTCGGTGTGGACATCCAGGCTCCACGGGAGCTTCACACGCATGAGCACCTACCAATATTAACTCGTGCATTGCTAGGCCAGAAAAAAAAAAACGAAGCGTGGCGTTAGTAAAGCTCTGAAATATCACTGGTCATGGGGGAACCCTGGACTGGACTTGAATATAGGCCGCATAGACCATTTAGTATATCTTTAAATATCACTGATCATGGTAGAAACCCTGGACTGGACTTTATAGGCCGCATAGACCATTTAGTATATCTTTAAATATCACTGATCATGGTAGAAACCCTGGACTGGACTTTATAGGCCACATAGATCATTTAGTATATCTCGAAAATATCACTGGTCATGGTAGAAACCCTGAA
This sequence comes from Gastrophryne carolinensis, assembly GCA_027917425.1. Taxonomy (NCBI): domain Eukaryota; kingdom Metazoa; phylum Chordata; class Amphibia; order Anura; family Microhylidae; genus Gastrophryne; species Gastrophryne carolinensis. The sequence goes on along the minus strand of CM051244.1, from coordinate 156,240,447 downwards.
TTGGACTTTAATATAGGCCACATAGATCATTTAGTAAGTCTCGAAAATATCACTAGTCATGGTGGAAACCCTGGACCAGACTTATATATAGGCCGCATAGATCGTTGAAACCGGGCAGGAACACCCGGGATTGTACCGGTCCATTTATATGATTTCAGTGGTATCGCATGTCCTGTATGGTGTTGCTTTATTGATTTTGTTTCGATTTGGCTAAGGGGTCTTTCATAGATTGAGGGGAATTTACTGAGCCTTGGGCTTAAATATGGACCACATAGACCATTTAGAAAATCTCTAAAAGGTCACTGGTAATGGTAGAAACCCTGGATTGGATTTTAATATAGGCCGCATAGACCATTTAGTAAGTCTCGAAAATATCACTAGTCATGATAGAAACCCTGGACCAGACTCATATATAGGCCGCATAGATCGATGAAATGGGGCAGGAACACCTGGGATGGTACCTGTCCATTTATATGATTTCAGTGGTATTGCATGTCCTGTATGATTTTGCCTTATTGATTTTGTTTTAATTTGGCTAAGGGGTCTTTCATAGTTTGAGGGAAATTTACTGGGCCTTGGACTTGTATACGGATCACGCAGATCATTTAGTAAATCTAGAAAATATCACTGGTCATGGTGGAATCCCTGGACTGGACTTTAATATAGGCTGCATAGATCGTTTAGTAAATCTCTAAAATGTTACTAGTCATGTTGGAAACCCTGAACCAGATTTTAATATAGGCCACATAGACCATTTAGTAAGTCTCGAAAATATCACTAGTCATGATAGAAACCCTGGATCAGACTCATATATCCGCATAGATCGTTGAAATGGGGCAGGAACACCTGCGATCATACCTGTCCATTTGTATGATTTCAGTGGTATCACATGTCCTGTATGGTGTTGCTTTATTGATTTTGTTTTAATTTGGCTAAGGGGTCTTTCATAGATTGAGGGGTTTTTATTGGGCCTTGGCCTTGTATATGGACAACATAGATCTTTTAGTAAATCTCGAAAATATCACTGGTCACCCTGGACTGGACTTGTATATGGACCAGATAGACCATTTAGTAAATCTTTAAAACATCATGAGCCATGGTGGAAACACTGAACTGGACTTTAATATAGGCCACATAGACCATTTAGAAAATCTCGAAAATATCACTTGTCTTGATGTTGGAACAGCAGGAAAGCCCGCATTGTTGATGTCTTAGATGTGACAGAAGCACATGGGTCTTGGATATAATGAAAGTTCTTTCTATTGGAATATTGGTCATTTTGTCAAAGTCTTAGATAGAAGAGGAGCTCATCTTGCAGGAGTCTTAGGTAAAATGAGAGCTCATCCAGTTTGAATATTGGTTAAGGAGTCAAATTTCTGGAGGCCATTTTCAACTTTTTCAAAATGGGACCTTAGCTGGGACAGGCGCCATCTTCCCTGAGTCCATAATTAGATGAGAGATGAGATTTAGATAGAAGAGGATTTCATCTTGCAGAAGTCCTGGATGAGATGAGAGCTCATCCTGCATCAAGCTTGGTTGATATAGGACCCATATATTTACATTTGAGTCTGCCGGTAGGTCCTCTTTTTTTTTACAATCTAGAACAGGACAGAAGCCGGTGTCATTCATCTTGCAAGTTAGGAGTCCTGAATGAGATGAGAGCTCATCCTGCATGAATCTTTGTTGAGATAAGAGCCCATTTTATGGAGGCCATTTTGTCTTAACTTGGTCAGGATTGGAACCTTACCTGGGGCATGAGACCATTTTCACTTAGGCTTGAAGGAGATAGAAACTCATCTTGTATAGGCTGCGAATAATGCAGCAGTCCACTTTGAGTCTGTTAGCAGATTGTTGATCCTCTTGGGAATCTAGAACAGAACAGAAGCCAGTGTTGTTTGATTCTTGAAGAAGGCAGAATTCAGTTTTGTCTTGAATGTTATAGAGCTTATCGTGTCTGAATCTTGGGAAGCATAGAAGAGGTGGCCATTGTGCATGGGTCTTGGATAAGATTACAGCTCATTATGTGTAAATCTTGGTTTAGACAGGAACCCATATTGTGATTTTGATTTTTTTTATGGATCCAAAATAAAAGAAGATCGTCTCTTTCAGGACAGTGAATCTTAAGGTTCAGACAGGTGCACATTTTCTGGTGCCTTAGTTGAAACAGAAGAGCATCTTGTCTTAGTCTTGTATAGAAGAGGAGCTCATCTTGCAAGAGTCCTAGAGGTTAGATGAGAGCTCATCCTGCTTCAAACTTGGATGACGTTTTCTCGAGGCCATTTTGTCTGAACATGGTCAAGATGGTGAACTTAGCTGAGACAGGAGCCCATTTTCACTTAGTCTTGAATGAGGTAGAACCCCATCTCGTATAAGCTGTGAACAATGCAGTAGTCTACTTTGAGTCTGTCAGGAGATAGAAGTCCAACTTGGGATTTTAAAACAGGACAAAATCCTTTGTTGTTTGATTTGTGAAGGAGACAGAATACAATCTTGTCTTGAATGCTATGAAGCCTATTTTGCCTAAATCTTAGAAGAGACCATATTGAGTCTTGAATTAGATGACAGCTCATTATGTGTGAATGAATCATGGTTGAGACTGGAACCCATTTCTTGATGGTCATTTTGTTTGAGTTTTAAATATAAGAGAAGTTCATCTTGTAGGACTCAGGGATGAGATGAACGCTCATCCTGCTTGAATCTTGTTTGAGATGGGAGCCCATTTTGTGATGGTCATTTTGTTTGAGTTTTAATTAGAAGAGGAGCTCATCTTGCAGGAGTCATGGATGAGATGAGCCCTCATTCTGCCTGAATCTTGGTTGAGATGGGAGCCCATTTTCTGGTTTTGAACTTGGTCAGGATGGAAACCTTAGCTTAGACAATTGTGAACAATGCAGTAGTCCACTTTGAGTCTGTCAGGGTATAGGAGGCCATCTTGGTGATTTGGAACAAGACAGAAGCCTGTGTTGTACATCTTGCAGGGGCCTTGGATAAGATAAGAACTCGTCCTATTGTTTGAGACAGGAGGCCAATTTGTGGCGCTTTAGCTGAGACAGGAGTCTATCTTGCCTGAGCCTTGGACAAGACAGAAACCCATTGTCTATCGCTAAATAAAAAACACGAAATGATGACAAGATCATCAGGGCAAGGAAAAAGTCAACTGTTGATCTGCTGCCGAGTCTTCTTCAGCCGGCAGGATTTTACAAGGCTTGTCACGTAGGGGAAAAATGCAAATAGAAAGCGTTTATTCAACAATAGGAGGATGAGTGCACACGATGTGCACACGCTAATACGTGGACACACATCAATAATGGCCGTCTGGGTGACAGTTCAGAGGTCATACTTGTGGATATTGATGTCATTAGCATGGGCCTTCCTCATCAGCAAGTCGAAATACAAACAGTAAATACAGTAACTTGATTTAAAAAGCAAAGTGACAGCTCGCCACTCTGCTCATGGTAAATAGCGCTCATTTTATTTACTTGCTTAGGGTGCTGCTTTAAAGTGGACCAAAACCCAAGATTTTGACTATCCTGGGTTTTGGTCCTTGCCCCCGATCAGGGATGCCCTGCTGTTCGAAACCCCCCCCCCCCAGATTGCCGAGCACAACTCACCTCTTCCCGGTCCTATGGCGCATGCATGGCTGCTCGTCCTACTCGTCCAATCAACGCTCTCGGACGTTACGCCGTCTAAGCCAGGGTCCAAGGCCAGCGTCTCCGAGCACGCTGGTGGCTGCATCCCTCGCTTACCTCTAACAGGAAGCGTGTCCGCGCCAGCCATTTACAAATGCCTGACCCTGCTAGAGGGATCCCGCATACCACAAAGCTTAAAGCGGTCCTTCACCCTGAATAAGAGCCTTTCTTATATGTTTCCCACACCCTTTACATACAGATTGCCCACATTAATCCAGACCCTCACCCTGAATAAGAGCCTATCTTATATGTTTCCCACACCCTGTACATACAGATTGCTCACATTAATCCGGACCCTCACACTGAATAAGAGCCTATTTAATATGCTTCCCACACCCTTTACATACAGATTGCTCACATTAATCCAGACCCTCACACTGAATAAGAGCCTATTTTATATGTTTCACACACCTTGTACATACAGATTGCTCACATTAAAAATCCTCCTACCTGCAGCTACTGCATGTTCAAACATCCAAGATGGCGGCTCATGGAAGATCAGGCAGCCTGCAAACAGGAAGTGCCTTCAGACTGTGTCGCTCTGCATTCTGGGATTGCTGACCTTTTCCTGACCCCAGCTCTGCTCTGTCTGAGCAAAGCACAGCTATAATCTGCCCCCCCTGTACTTTATCGCACTCTCCTCTCCTCAGTAAGTGTGATGCTTCTGAGTCAAGATGGCGGCGCCCAGATCGTAAAGTTCTGAACAGAGTTGCAGCCCAGTGGGGGAAAGAATAATAAGTAAGTGACTAAAAACTTAAAATATATTAACTTTAGATGCTGGGGAATCGTTTTTTAAGGGTTTGGGCTTTTCAATAAATCATGGTGAAGGTCCGGTTTAAGGTAAAACTCGGGCAGGCTGATTCATTACTAGCGTCAGGTATCGGCAGATGAGCATCTGTATAGCGGCACTTAGAGCGACCGCTAGTAGATGCTGTAAGCGGGTATTGGGCGCTGTAACAGAGCGCCTCAGTCGCTGTAGTAACCTGCCCGGCATTGATGAATGAGATGTATGTTGAGCGCTCTAACACCAGTACAGCGTTGCAGGGAGCAAAAGGTAGCGCCAGCCCATTGAGACCGCCTCTCAGCAACTCACACCATATTCAACAAAAAACACACACACACACGTCGGCGCTCTGGATCTGGTTGCTATAGCATAGAGCGCGAGATGCTGTGTGATTAAACACATATCCACCAGTAACAAAGCGAAAACACATGGAATGACATTGTTATAACACTGTGACAATAACACTTTAGTGCCAGACCTGTAATGACAATTCTGCATAAAAATATTAAAAATCAAAAAAGTTTACAAAAATGACGTTTTCTAGGTCACACAATTATTTGAGAGAAAAAAAATGAATTAAAAACAAAAAACCCTGTTTAAACAGAAGAAAAGTAACATCCATTGTAATGTATGGGAGAGCGACAGGTAGCAACAGGTAATACCTGGCACTGTGGAAGCTAGAGCACTTGCGCTATACACTGAGCCCCCTGTGATGATGAATCATACAGTACATGGCACTGTTAGAGGCGCTCACCAGAATCGCCTTCATAAATGTGTTATTGCGTACAGCGCCCAGACACTGCCTGCCACTACGAGGTGCTAGCTGCCACTATCAGTTGATCAATAAACCCCAAAGTCTAAATATATTAAAGCAACAAGATGGCTGAAATGGCGGAGAGAGAAAGAGAATTAACCCTTAACTTAGGAGCTGGAAAACAGGAAGTTGCTGGCAGGAAGGACGGCCTTCCTAAGAATGTTACACAATGCTCAGGCTCAGTAGTGGGGATTCTAATTACAGGTCCGGTCTTCAATGGAAGCCCCAATAAGGAAGGACAGTCTGGGCAGTGAACAGGTCAGGGTGCCACAACCTTCACCATGTGCAAGTGAGCCACAAGTCTAGTAGATGAAAAGTCTGATTCCAAATGTAAGAGGGTGAAACCAATGTTATTATTTGGAGATTGTTGTGCTGCTGTTTTGCCACAAGGGGCCGCTGTTTCCCCCACGCTGAGTTACAATCAGGAAGGAAATGACTTTGCTCGTGTGTGCGGAACAAAGAACAAGGAAGTGAAGCGACCTCCATCTTGAAAGAGAGGAAAAGTCTGCGAGTTGTGCGGAGACGTGGTATAACAGGACTGAATCCGGGTCTTTCCCTGTAGCAGAGAAGTCCTCGAGTTCAGCTACTGAGAGCTGTGTTCTTTATAGATGTGACAGAGACTTGCTGCGGCCCAGCCTGGAGACATCATTGGTCAGTAATCATACAGCATGCATGCTTAACTGTACAGACTGAGACTAGGCCTATTAGTTAGATAGGATTTACAGAGGCCCAAAGAGTTTTCCTTTTCCCTGTTTGCTACCTGGATTTCTGAACTGAACTGAACATTTTGCCTGTGAGAACCGGCAACTGCACCACATTTCCATCCTCGGTCAGTGGAACACTCACGTATTCTGGAGCAACATTGTTCTTTTGGGTTTTGGGCTAGTGCTGGGGAGGGAGAGTTGTTTTCCTTGAATTTTAAGGTTATAGGATTGTAAGCTGCTGTGCTGTACCGCCGATGACCCCTCAGTGAGCACCCACATCAAGCATTTGTTCCAGCATTAGGGTATTAACAGGTAATGTGGGATGTTTTAGTGTACCCACTAGTAGGTGAATTACTAGTTCTTCCTGTAACATCCAATCAGGGTCATCTGGCTGTGTAGCACAGGGGTTCTCAGCCCAAGCTGAGTGTGTGTACTTAATTTGTATTGTTTCTCCCATTTGTCTTTTTGAAGTGGGTTTGGTAGTAAAAGTTTGATTTACAAACGCTGGTGTCAGTGTCGCTTTCCCCGCATGTGGCTTCGCTGTATCCTGGGGAGCCCACACCCGTACACGGCTCACACAAGAACAAGACGTGCCAATGTCCGAGTCCAGAAGTCAGGAGCCAAGGAGGTTGGGAATCCAAACCAGAGAGTGAAGAGCCAAAGCAGGTAGGCTTCCAAAGCCAGGGATCAGAAGCCAAAAGCAGGAAGTCATCCAAAATCAGGGTGTCAGAGCTAAAACGGGTAGTCATCCAAGCCGAAGGTCAGAACCAGAACGGGTAGTCAGCAGAGCCAAGGTCAGAACTGGAATAACTTCAAGCAAACAGGTGCTGGAGTTACTTTAATGAAAATCTGCGAGCATCTACCTTGCATCTCAGTAACTCGATGTTATCGCACAAGTCATGTGATCCTGGAAATATTCTTATATAGTGGAAGCAGAAGAGTTCACACAACAGTTTAAGTGGTGGATGGGGCAGAGCAAGTAAATAACAATACCTTGGCTTCTATCTGAGACGGTTTGGTGGTGGATGGTGTAGAAGCTAGGAAAGCCTCCAGACAGGGGTGGACTGGCCATAGGAAGATTAATGAGAGAATTCCCAGTGGGTCACATTGCTTTGTGTCTCTCCCGTCTCTCAAGTCTTCCTGTCATGCTATGATTTTTTTTTTATATATTTATTTCCCAAGAAAATTGTAAAAATCTTATACAGTCAAAAAAGCACTATATATAGCCTGTTTAGCCAGCATGGTTGGTTTTCTTACAGCATGGTGGAAGACCTTCCTTTGTTCTGAAGACTGGCTTGACCTGAGTTTAGTTTCATGTGTGCATTCACATGCAAATTAAGTTGGTCAGCAGAAAATCACCTATGATAGTTTTATCTGAGTATCACCTGGGTTAGTTTGTTTGGGGCCAATCTGAGATCACCGGCACTATTTCAAATGAAAACAAAGGGGTCAGCTGGAGAGATTCACTCGGACAGCCGAAGGACATGGACGCGTGTCTTATATGGAAGGGACACAGACGGACTATAAGATTTGCTTTGGGATATAGAGACCTGCGTTATGAACTTGAATACAGCAGCTATCTTGTTTGGAGATTGGATAAGGCCTGCTGATTTCTGCCTGGACCCGATTAAAACAGATGAGTATTCCGTTTTAATATATGTTTCGCTTTTGCCCTGTTTGCGTTTTCTGTAACAGAGCTTGTAGTGCTTTTTTGTATGTGTACATTTTTTGTAAGGTATAAAAAACCCTGACACCCTAGCTCATGGTTTGCCCCAGAAATGGTTATAACCTCAGCAGAAAAAAACGCACCCATCCATCTAAACGATTCCACGGCCGACCACTGCTCTTGGAATCTAAAAAATTCCAGGGACAGCTGCTACCCCCCCCCCCCCCCCCAATTTCTCCGATTTGAGATGCCGGCTGTTTGAAGCCCCCAGCCCATAAACACTCACCTTTCTCTGCTCTGGTTGTTTTCAATGAGGAGTGGGAGCAGCCGTATGCCCTGCATTTTTGGGCGGTGGGGCATGTGCTCCCGCAACAGCCATTTAGATTTAGGATGGGGCAGGTGCGTATGCATTGCTGGGGATGCCACCACTCTTACTCCCCATTGAAATCAATCAGACCCTTTGCCAAAGGTAATTGTAGTGGGCGAGCGCCTGGCCAAAGGCACATGCTCTGAGAAGCGAGGGGGGGTTCTTGAACTTAGGGTAGGGCGACTCAGGTTGGTGTGGCATGTGTGGGGTGGAGGTGCACTTACTGATTCAGTCTCCAATCATGATATTCCTTGTAGCAAACAACAGGGTCTTTATTTGAGGGCTTCCATCCATTTCAACAGCATCATCCAGTACAGGTGATATTCTTTAGCGGTTACAGCAACAGTCTCCACAGCTTCCAGTTACTTTCCACAGGCTTCTTCCCTCACTGTTACTCCTCCACTACATTAACAGTCTTCCCCTCTTGAGCTTGGGACTAGCACAGAACTAAGAACACTCTAGAAGGTCCTCCCTTATATAACCTCTACCAACTATGTAACTAGGCTCAACCAATAGCAGGGCAAGGGATGTTGCCAACGCCACCTGGCTGAGTCTCTATTTACGCTAGGGTACGCTAGACTAATTAATATTATTTACTCTTATTCCTTAGGCAACATTGCCATCATGTGGATTCATGACGCAAAGTCTCACATTTAATTATAATCTAATAAAGTCACTAGCACTATCAGAGTCTACCCCACTGACAGGGCTCTAATCTTTTCTAACTGTAGTGTTGACCACTGTATCCACCCGTCACATAAAGACAAAAAAGTAAACAAGACTGGACAAGAGCCTGGACATGTGCCGTTGGACCGATTAGACGTTTACTGGGCAAAGTGGGGGGTTTCGCACAGCCATAGGGCCATGGAACAAAACCCAGGACTTTGACTTTCACTTTAAGGCTAGAGCCATACCCACCCCTGCAAAAATACCTGCTCCTACAATACTAAAGCTTTAAGAAGGGCCATATCTCCCCCTGCACATGGTCTGTCCCTGCAGTGGCATAGTCTTAGCTGCCAAATCACACTTTAAATGTCTGGAAAGCATTTGGGGGGGGGGGGTTCAGGCGCTCGGAGGCTGGTCATAGGCTGATTGGGGCCAGTAAATTCTTATTTTGCGCTCAGTTTGCCCCGGACTATAGTAGCCAGTTTTGTCTGCTAGATATATCTAAAAAGATTTTCTTTAATGAATATGATAGGACAATCATGCAGGATGCGCCTCTGCTTTTAAATCAAGATGGTTGGGCCAAAGGTAGTCCCCAAATGGGCATTCCATCAGCGTACATGTGCAGATTGCCAGAGATCCCGAGCTGCCCGGACATCCCGGCTCGCCCGTTTCCCTGGCTCGAGTCCCCCATCCATTATGGAAATGTTGACCAGAAATGGCGTACTCATCAGCCTCACCTGCCCCGCTTCCAGCAAAGCGCCAAATAAATGAGATTGCGCAGAATTACTGTGTCCTCCGCCATCAGATTGTCCCATTGGAGTATCCTCCTGTACCGTTGGGGATTTATTTTAACGGGATTCCGCACAACCGTAAATGTTAATTGGATTGTGACGGTAAAGCCGTAACTCGTTTCGGGAAAATTCAATATAAAGATTTTATTGCATCACCTTCTACAGCAAGGCAAGAGGACCTGTTTCGTTACATAAGGAAGCATGCCATCCAAGAGACATGGAAGGGCTTCATTCCAAGAGACATGTATGGAAGGGCTTCATTCCAGGAGACGTGTATGGAAGGTCTCCATTCGAAGAGATGTATGGAAGGGCTCCATTCCAAGAGACATGTAAGGAAGGGCTACATTCCAAGAGATGTATGGAAGGGCTTTATTCCAAGGGACATGTATGGAAGGGCTCAATTCCAAGAGACATGCAAGTAAGGGGTTCATTTCAAGAGACATGTATGGAAGGGCTCCATTCCAAGAGACATATAAGGAAGGGATCTATTCCAAGAGAAGCGTATGAAAGGGCTTAATTCCGAGAGACATATAAGGAAGGGATCCATTCCAAGAGATGTATGGAAGGGCTTTATTCCAAGAGACATGTATGGAAGGGCTCTATTCCAAGAGACACGTATAGAAGGGCTCTATTCCAAGAGACATGTATAGAAGGGCTCTATTCCAAGAGACATGTATAGAAGGGCTCTATTCCAAGAGACATGTATAGAAGGGCTCCATTCCAAGAGACGTGTATGGAAGGGCTCCATTCCAAGAGACGTGTATAGAAGGGCTCTATTCCAAGAGACGTGTATAGAAGGGCTCCATTCCAAGAGACATGTATAGAAGGGCTCTATTCCAAGAGACATGTATAGAAGGGCTCTATTCCAAGAGACATTTATAGAAGGGCTCCATTCCAAGAGACGTGTATGGAAGGGCTCTATTCCAAGAGACATGTATAGAAGGGCTCTATTCCAAGAGACATGTATAGAAGGGCTCTATTCCAAGAGACATGTATAGAAGGGCTCTATTCCAAGAGACATGTATAGAAGGGCTCCATTCCAAGAGACGTGTATGGAAGGGCTCTATTCCAAGAGACGTGTATAGAAGGGCTCCATTCCAAGAGACATGTATAGAAGGGCTCTATTCCAAGAGACATGTATAGAAGGGCTCTATTCCAAGAGACATGTATAGAAGGGCTCCATTCCAAGAGACGTGTATGGAAGGGCTCCATTCCAAGAGACGTGTATAGAAGGGCTCTATTCCAAGAGACGTGTATAGAAGGGCTCCATTCCAAGAGACATGTATAGAAGGGCTCTATTCCAAGAGACATGTATAGAAGGGCTCTATTCCAAGAGACATGTATAGAAGGGCTCCATTCCAAGAGACGTGTATGGAAGGGCTCTATTCCAAGAGACATGTATAGAAGGGCTCTATTCCAAGAGACATGTATAGAAGGGCTCTATTCCAAGAGACATGTATAGAAGGGCTCCATTCCAAGAGACGTGTATGGAAGGGCTCTATTCCAAGAGACGTGTATAGAAGGGCTCCATTCCAAGAGACATGTATAGAAGGGCTCTATTCCAAGAGACATGTATAGAAGGGCTCTATTCGAAGAGACATGTATAGAAGGGCTCCATTCCAAGAGACGTGTATGGAAGGGCTCTATTCCAAGAGACATGTATAGAAGGGCTCTATTCCAAGAGACATGTATAGAAGGGCTCTATTCCAAGAGACATGCATAGAAGGGCTCCATTCCAAGAGACGTGTATGGAAGGGCTCTATTCCAAGAGACGTGTATAGAAGGGCTCCATTCCAAGAGACGTGTATGGAAGGGCTCTATTCCAAGAGACATGTATAGAAGGGCTCTATTCCAAGAGACATGTATAGAAGGGCTCTATTCCAAGAGACATGTATAGAAGGGCTCCATTCCAAGAGACGTGTATGGAAGGGCTCTATTCCAAGAGACGTGTATAGAAGGGCTCCATTCCAAGAGACATGTATAGAAGGGCTCTATTCCAAGAGACATGTATAGAAGGGCTCTATTCCAAGAGACATGTATAGAAGGGCTCCATTCCAAGAGACGTGTATGGAAGGGCTCTATTCCAAGAGACATGTATAGAAGGGCTCTATTCCAAGAGACATGTATAGAAGGGCTCTATTCCAAGAGACATGTATAGAAGGGCTCCATTCCAAGAGACGTGTATGGAAGGGCTCTATTCCAAGAGACGTGTATAGAAGGGCTCCATTCCAAGAGACATGTATAGAAGGGCTCTATTCCAAGAGACATGTATAGAAGGGCTCTATTCCAAGAGACATGTATAGAAGGGCTCTATTCCAAGAGACATGTATAGAAGGGCTCTATTCCAAGAGACATGTATAGAAGGGCTCCATTCCAAGAGACGTGTATGGAAGGGCTCTATTCCAAGAGACGTGTATAGAAGGGCTCCATTCCAAGAGACATGTATAGAAGGGCTCTATTCCAAGAGACATGTATAGAAGGGCTCCATTCCAAGAGACGTGTATGGAAGGGCTCCATTCCAAGAGACATGTATAGAAGGGCTCTATTCCAAGAGACATGTATGGAAGGGCTCCATTCCAAGAGACGTGTATGGAAGGGCTCTATTCCAAGAGACGTGTATAGAAGGGCTCTATTCCAAGAGACTTTTTGAAAGGGCTTAATTCCAAGAGACATGCAAGTAAGCTCTCACTTTCCTTTTCTCTCTTCATCCTTCCCTCTTCTCACGCTCTCTCCTCCTCTATTTTTCCCATTCTCTCACTCTCTCTTTCCCTTCTCTCTCTCTCTCTCTTACTCTCCCTCCTTTACCATCCTTCCTCTATCACTCCCCCCTCTGCTCCTCCTTTTTTCTCTTTTTCATTCTCTTGCTCTCTATTTCCCTTTTTCTTTCTTTTTCTCTCCCCCTCCTTTCCCCTTCTTAGCCTTAAGCTTCTCCCTTCTCTCGCTCTCACTTTACCTTTTCCCTCTCCATCCTTCCCCTTTCTCAATCTCTCCCTCTCTCTCTCCTCCTCTTTTTTCCCCCTTTCTCTCACTCTCTCTTTCCCTTTTCTCTTTCCCTCTTACTCTTCCTCCTTTACACTTCTTCGTCTATCTCTTCCTCTCCCCCCTCCTTTCTCTTGCTCTCTCTTTCCCTTTTCTTTCTTTTTCTCTCTCCCTCCTTTCCATTTCTTACTCTTAATCTTTCCTCTCTCTCTCTCTCCTCTAGCCTCTCTCTTTCGCCTTTCTCTCGCTCTCACTTTCCCTTTTTCTCTTTCCATCCTTCCCTGTTCTCACGCTCTCCCTCTCACTCCTCCTCTATTTTTCCGATTCTTTCACTCTCTCTTTCCCTTTTCTCTCTCTCTTACTCTCCCTCATTTCCCCTTCTTACTCTTAAGCTTTTCCCTCTCTCTTTTCAAGCCTTTCACTTTCTCCTTTCTCTCACTCTCACTTTCCCTTTTCTCTCTCCATCCTTCTCCCTTCTCACGCTCTCCCTCTTTCTCCTCCTCCATTCTTCCCATTCTCTCATTCTCTCTTTCCCTTTTCTCTCTCTCTCTCTCTCTCTTACTCTTCCTCATTTACCCTCCTTCCTCTATCTCTCGCCCTCTCCTCCTTCTTTTTTCTCTTTTTCTTTCTTTTTCTCTCTCTCTCTCCTTTCCCCTTCTCACGCTCTCCCTCTCTCTCCTCCTCCATTCTTCCCATTCTCTCTCTCTCTCTCTTTCCCTTTTCTCTCCCTCTCTTACTTTCCCTCATTTACCCTCCTTCCTCTATCTCTCGCCCTCTCCTCCTCCTTTTTTCTCTTTTTCTTTCTTTTTCTCTCTCTCTCTCCTTTCCCCTTCTCACTCTTTCTATTTTTGCTCTCCTCCTTTCCTCTTTCTTCATCCCTTCTTCGTCTTTCTCTCCCCTGAGTTACCAGGTTTTATTGCGGGATTCTCGGCTGCTCTGCCAGCCTGACTATTACTGCAGAGTTCTTTAAGAGACTTGATTAGAGCTTCAAAGTCGCCGTCTATCACTCGTCCTCCTGGTTATTATTTTTTTCTGTCTGTCTGTAATCAATGTGCTGCCTTCTCCCGCTGTTCTCGGTTTGGTGGCCTCTCATAGGTAAGCCAGAAATCATTTTAATTAGAGCCCCGAAACATGACAAAAGAGCGCCTGGGATCCGCCATCTGCCTGGCAACAGATGATAATTAATTTTTATTTGATTTAAAAAAAAAAACAACTCGTGCTAATGAAAATTGTGTCGCTATTGCAGCGAGCAGCTTGTTTGTGGCGTCAGAACTTACTGTACCCTGAGATACGAGGCGCTGCAGCTGCTCTCTGTGCTGCTCATTTACTCGCTGCTATATCCAAAGTTCTGGAGTTTTATGATGATGCGTCCACACTTACCTAATAACAATTCTTCTCGCTCTATATTTAGGTGAGAAGCCAATTGTCAAGGAACCGCGAGTCACATGACCCAACTATCAATCAGGGACCTCCAATCATGCAGCCCGCCTACCCAAAACCCTGTCTGTTTGCCCCCCTAGCAGGACTACCAGGCCCAAAGCCTTCGGACACACACAGATTATTGGCTAAGGCAAAAAGATCGCTCAAGTTAAATAAAGAGGCTGATTTATTAATAGCGCCAGGTAGCGACAGTTGAGCGACTGTAGCAGTATTTTCACAGCGCCCGCTAGTAGTCGCTGTGCTTGGCCGTTGTTCGGTTGTTGATAGCGACTCAGTCGGTTTGCAGTAATGTTGAATACAAGGTGACGAGTCGCTATTTGACAGGTTCCGCGCTGTATGGGAGCGCATGATAGCGAATGGCCATAGCGACCGGCTCCCACCATATTCATTAACAAATTACGCTCCAAAAATTCTCGCGCTGTGAAATGCATGTTTAAACCCCAGAGCGCTGGCGGCGATGGGTTAAAAGTAGTTTTTTAACCCCCAAACAACCATATTTTGGGAATCCAAAAAAAACAAGTTTATAAAAACATTTTGTAATATGAATACATTAATATCAGACCTGTAATATCAATTCTGCAAAATTTTTTTTTTTTTTATCTTACCTTAAAAAAAATATCTAACATGGCAGAAGTGGTAACAGAAATTTTCACATTAAAAAAAAAAAAAAATTATTAACAATTCTGAATATGTAAAGATTGTTCCATTGAAATGCATTGGAGAGCGCCAGGTAGCAAGAGGTCATACCTGTCGCTGTTCAAGGTCGGACGCTGGCGCTGTGGGCTGAGGCTGGAATAATGATGAATGATTCGCTATCTGGCGCTCTGTCAGTCGCTAAGCAGGATCGGCTTGATAAATGTGTGATTGTGGTAGGGAGCCGGCGTTCTCGTGGCGGTGACCGTCATTACCGTTCGCTCACCAGTCGCTACCTGGCGCTATCCCTTGTTAAATAAGGGCCAAAGTATCAAAAAATATGTGCAAACTTTATTGATAAATCTATTTATACTACACCATTAAGACACATTAAAATCATTAAAAAAAACACATAACAATAATTACAAAGGGGGAGACACAAAAAAGGGGACACTGAGATGTAAAAAAGAGGCAGCTAGCATTTCTGCTTCAAGTAATCAACTATAATAAAGGCTCTTATCTGTTTGTATGGCTGGCAATACATTACTGATAACCCAAAAGTGCAATATAAAGTATATATAAACCTTTGATATCCCAAAACCATATATCATAAATATCAACCCTAACTATATATAGATCAATCTACCTAATGACAATTTGACCAATTTTTCTGGGTATAGGCAAAACCCAGTATTTTCGGAACTCTTGAGTGCGACCCCGCCGTACAAAATCCAATAATCATACCATAGTTGTAAAAAAATACTTCATCTACTTTATTAGATTATATTATAAAAAAGGGGGGTATGAGGAGGAACTGCACAAAAGTCACAGGACCCCCCCCCCCCCCTACCAATAAACATTTAAATACATTAGAAAAGAAAAAAAAAAGGAAAAGTAGTCATAAAATATTTCAAAGCATGGACAAAAATTCAGCAATTAATTCATCATTTTATCTACAGTATATATACAGAATAATCAGACAATAACATGATTGGAACTGAAGTTAATTGCATACTTTCATAACACATGAAATAAAGGTGAAGGTGAATTAGTTTCGCCCCTCTAGGGCTTCCTCTGCACCAATCTGCACCCTTGTGTCTATTGTACACGTTTTGCCAATTCAATCTTTCAACATAACACGTGCCTGGGTAAACAGCCTAGATAATATTGGACAGACACACATAAAGAAACATAGAAACATAGAAGGTTGACGGCAGAAGGAGACCATACGGTCCATCTAGTCTGCTCTTATGTGTATACTGTATGTACTATTTATCTTAGGATAGATTTGTGCTTATCCCAGGCATGTTTAAATTCAGTGACTGTTGATTTCTCAACTACCTCTGCTGGAAGTTTGTTCCCAGCATCTACTACACTTTCTGTAAAATAATATTTTCTAACATTGCTCCTGATCTTCCCCCCGACTAGCTTCAGGTTGTGCCCCCTTGTTCTATCATTAAGCTTCTTCTTAAAAACACTTCCCTCCTGAACCTTATTCAATCCTTTCACATATATAAAGGTCTCAATCATGTCCCCCCTCTCCCTTCTTTCCTCCAGACTGTACAAATTAAGTTCTTTAAGTCTTTCCTGATAAGTTTTAAGTTTAAGTCCTTCCACCATTTTCGTTGCCCGCCTTTGGACACGTTCTATTTGAATAATGTCTTTTTGCAGGTAAGGTCTCCAGAACTGCACACAGTATTCTAGCTGTGGCCTCACCAGGGCTCTATACAGCGGCATCACAACCTCCCTCTTCCTACTGGTGATGCCTCGAGCTATGCAGCCGAGCATCCTGCTTGCTTTTCCCACTGCCTGGCTACACTGTCCACTCATCTTGCAGCTATCAGTAATCAGTATCCCTAAATCTCTCTCCTCTGAGGTCCTGGAAAACACAGTGCTGCCCATACGGTGCTCAGAGCAGGGATTCCTTCTACCCAAGTGCATGATTTTACATTTAGAGACATTAAACTCTAGTTTCCACAGTTTTGACCATCTATCCAGTAAAGCTAAATCATTTTCCATGTTGCAGACACCTCCCGGAATATCCACCCTATTACTAACCTTTGTATCATCAGCAAACAGACAAACTTTTCCTACCAAGCCTTCTCCTATGTCACTTACAAATATATTAAAAAGAATGGGGCCCAGGACAGAGCCTTGTGGCACACCACTTGTAACTCGCCTTTGTTCAGATTGCACGCCATTTACAACCACACTGATACCGATTCCAGCCAACTGGAAATCCACTGAACTATCCAGGGATTGAGTCCTACCTTCAATAACGTATCTATGAGCTCCTTATGTGGTACAGTGTCAAAGGCTTTGCTAAAATCCAGATAGGCGATATCCACAGCACCACCTTCATCTAACACTTTAGTGACATTGTCAAAGAAATCAATAAGATTGGTCCCATGATCTGCCCTCAGTAAAGCCGTGCTGTTTTGGGTCCAATAGGTCATTAATTTTTTGATGGGAAATTATCTGTTTTTTTAAGAGTGTTTCCATTAATTTGACCACTATAGATGTTACACTAACTGGCCTGTAATTACTGGCTTCTTCTCTACTCCCCTTTTTATGGATTGGTACGACATTGGCCATTCTCCAATCATCTGGAACCTCACCAGTTGAAAGGGAATGGTTAAGTAAATCAGTCAGAGGGGCTGCAATCACAAACCTAAGTTCCCTTAGAACTCTGGGGTGGATTCCATCTGGACCCATTGCCTTACTTACCTTTAGATGTGCCAGCTCGGCTAAGACATCAGCCTCCAGAAACTCCGGAGCTGGGCCCTCCCAGCGGGATGCTGTGCTATGACCATGCCTGCTACTATCTGAAAATACCGATGGTCAGCCACAGCCTTATCTCCATCAATATATTTATTTTCCCTATTTCTAATTTTTGAGACTGCATTGTTTTTCTTCTTTCTGTCACCAATATATCGAAAAAAGGTTTTATCTCCCCTCTTCATAGATTTGGCCATTTCTTCCTCCTTTTGCCCTTTAGCAGTCCTTATAATTAGTTTTGCTTCCCTCTGTTTAATTTTATACGCCTCTCTGTCAGCTACACTTCCACTTACTTCATACTTCTTATAGACAGATTTCTTATCTTTTATGATAGTGCTGACTTCCCTAGTAAACCATAATGGTTTCTTCTTCCTTTTATTCTTGCTAGTTTGTTTCACATATTGCTTAGTTGCCTTTAAGATGGCCATTTTTAATAGTGACCACTGGGCACTCACTTCTGCTACTCTGTTCCACTCACCTAATTTTCTTTCTACATACTCCGCCATTTCCTTGAAGTTTGTCTTCCTAAAGTCTAGCACTTTGGTTCTGGTGTGTGATTGCACAATGTCTGTTTTTATTCGGAACCATAAGCATTGATGGTCACTGGAACCCAGATTTTCTTCAACCCTGACCTCGGACACCAGATCCCCATTGGTCAGAACTAAGTCCAGAATGTTATCTCCTCTAGTTGGCAATGTCACAAGTTGTTTTAGAGACACTCCATTAAGTGCCTCTAATATAGTCCTGCTCTTGCATGTCGATGCACTTGGGATATTCCAGTCCACGTCAGGCGTGTTGAAGTCACCTGTAATTACAACGTCCCCCTTCTCTGCCATTCCACTGATTTCATCTATTAACAGGTTATCTAGATCCTCAGATTGTCCAGGGGGCCTATATATCACACCAATTCTGACCACAGCTCCCTCCTTAGTCTGCATGGTAACCCAGAGAGTTTCTAGTTCATTATGTGTATGCTGAATTATTGTTGATTGAAGTGTAGTCTTGACATAAATGGCTACTCCACCGCCCTTTCTATCCAATCTGTCTTTTCTGTACAATGTGTAACCAGGTATGGCTATCTCCCAGTCATTGTGATCCTTGAACCAAGTCTCTGTTATTGCAACAAGATCCAATTCATCTCTGGATATGATAGCCATTAATTCACAGAGCTTGTTGCCCAAGCTGCGAGCATTGGTACACATCATGTGGATGTTGTTGGTATTGTATTTTAGTGTGTCCTTGATCTTTTCCACCTCTAGCCTACCACTGACCGGGCTTCCTGCTTCAATGTCCTGCTTCATCCTAAATGGTAGGGGACAGAAATCACCCTTACAAGTTACATCTCTGTCCCCTTCCTCTAGTTTAAATCAAAAAATGCTCTGAGTTCCACTCCAAGTTCTTCTGTGCCTTTCTGTGAAGGATGCAAGCCATCCCTCTTAAACAACTCACTGTTCGACCACCTTCTAACATCATGACTAATACATCCAAAGCCTTTGTCTTCACACCACTGATGTAACCACAAATTGAACTTGGCGATGTTGAGTGCCTTTTTTCCCTGATTACATACTGGCAAAACTTCAGAAAAGGTGATGGAACCTGTTATTTTGCTAAGTTCCTGACTAAAATTTTGGAAGTCCCTCTGTACAACAAACAAATCTTTTTCGGATAAGTCATTTGTGCCAAGATGTAGCACAATGTCCACTCGGTTTTGTTTGCTTGCAGACTTCACAATATTTAGAATACGTTTCTTATCCCTATTAACCGTGGCACCTGGGAGACACCTCACTTCCTTTAGCTCATCTTTATCCTGTCCAAAGTCCACACCTCTAATTGTTGAGTCACCAACCAGAATATGCCTTTTCCTATTGGTTGGCTTGGTAACTGTTCCTTGCTGCCCTTTTGTACTCATTTTATATGGTCCCTTATTTAAGTCCACTTCCTTTGATCTTACCAAATCCTGCCCAGACTGAGCATTAGCAGATACATCCACATCAAGCTCAGAAAGAACAGCAAATGGGTTATATTGGCTTAGTCCAAAATGTTGATGTTTTTGTTCTACATTGCGCAATCTTCCTGAGCCAACAGTCTTCCACTCTGAGAAGACTAATGACAACCCTAATAAAGGGCAATGTGCCTCACAATATTATACGTTGCGTGACGTCACTTGCCCTGAAGAAGTGGCGCGGTGACGTCACGCTACGCGTTGGCAGTGAAGTGTGTGTGGTGTGGGGGGGGGTGACACTGCTGCGGCTCTGCTCCTAAAACGTGAGATTTTTATGTTATATGGTGTATGTCTGTATTGTTTTCCATCCTGGCTGGTCCTCTTTAACAATGCTCATGTATATATGTATAATATTGTGAAGCACATTGCACTTTATTAGGGTTGTCATTAGGTAGATTAATCTATATATAGTTAGGGTTGATATTTATGATATATGGTTTTGGGACATCAAAGGTTTATTTATACTTTATATTGCACTTTTGGGTTATCAGTAATGCATTGTATTGCCAGCCATACAAACAGATAAGAGCCTTTATTATAGTTGATTACTTGAAGCAGAAAAGCTAGCTGCCTCTTTTTTACATCTCAGTGTCCCTTTTTTTTGTCTCTCCCCCTCCTCCCCCTTTGTAATCATTGTTATGTGTTTTTTAATGTAGATCTCGTTGGTGCGGTCTGTTGCTTTTGGTTTTTTGTCAAGTTAAATAAAGGTTTTAATGCAATGAGCGCACACTAGGCAGTGATAACAAACATTTGGCTATGATGGAATATGAATGAATACAAATGCTGTTCTGAGAAGTGGGTTACAGGTTACACAGATATAACAGTCAGTTACCTTAAGAAGCAGTTGTAGAGTGGTGATGAAGAGCTCCCACAAGAGGTAAGTGGCAAGCTTGTTGATGGGCACCTCCAGCACGCGTGCACCGTGACCTCCTCGGAAGTGCCTAGCCCAGGGTTACCCCCTTTAATCCTCGGGACCCTTTCACTCCCTCCCTTCTGTGGGCCAGATTGTCCCCTCCCACCATTGTGTAGCCTTCTTTAGCACCTAAAATCCTTTAGGGATTATAACTTTGAGCAGGGGGGTCGTATGGCTCTGGATATGGCACTAAAAGATTGGGCTAAATACCGGGCATCCGATGAGTCCAAAGTCAGAGCCTTAGATCTCCATTTCTATAGGTTCCCCTTGTCACAGGGCCCAGAGAAACCTACCTCTACGTGCGGTTTTGTGGGCCTGTTCTGGTTCTGTACCTGGCTAGTGACCCAGCTATGGTCCGATTTGTGTTGGTGCCGCTGGTCTGCGGTTCTGGTCTTTGATGTGAAGGGGCTCACAGCCAGGGGTCATACCGCCTTCAGACCCATCAAGGCCTTCCCAGGCTGGAGGTGTGAGAGAATCAGCAGGGAGTCTGTGATCTACGCTTGGCTCAACTCAAAAATGCTAATTCTCCTTCCTGGGGGAGATTAGGTCCTGTGCATATTTATGACTAGAAAGCCTTAACAGGGGGAAATAAAGGGTGATAATTGCTGGGGACAGAGAATCTTAAAGGGGGATGCCGGGCATCAGCGATAAAATGAAATGTAATATTTGCTCTATTCCTCACACCAATTTTTCTGCCCCATTTGTCAGGTAGCAGGTCGATATTAAGGTGGACTACCCAGGGTCCTGCCTATGGACAAGCCACTTCTGTTACTGTTTGCGTCTGGTGGTCAAGCCGCAGTATTGGGGTGGCAAGCTAATGTTCCTACCATGGTTAGGTACATAAGCCACATTTTTATTAGTACTGTGGTGGCAGGATGCTGGGCAAGCAAGCCAATGTTATTGTCAATACTGCTGGGGCAAGCCAATGTTCTTGTCAATATTGGGGTGTCAAGCCAATGTTCTTGTCAATATTGGGGTGTCAAGCCAATGTTATTGTCAATACTGGGGTGGCAAGGCAATGTTCTTGTCAATACTAAGTTGGCAGGCCGATGTTCTTGTCTATACTGAGGTGGCAGGCCGATGTTCTTGTCAATGCTGAGCTGGCAAGCCAATATTCTTGTCTATACTGAGGTGTTAAGCCAATGTTCTTGTCAATACTGGGTTGGCAGGCCGATGTTCTTGTCTATACTGAGGTGGCAGGCCGATGTTCTTGTCAATACTGAGCTGACAAGCCAATGTTCTTGTCAATACTGAGGTGGCAAGCCAATGTTCTTGTCAATACTGAGGTGGCAAGCCAATGTTCTTGTCAATACTGAAGTGGTAAGCCAATGTTCTTGTCAATACTGGGTTGGCAAGCCAATGTTCTTGTCAATACTGAGGTGGCAAGCCAATGTTCTTCTCAATACTGGGGTGGCAAGCCAATGTTCTTGTCAATACTGAGGTGGCAAGCCAATGTTCTTGACAATACTGGGGTGGCAAGGCAATGTTCTTGTCAATACTAAGGTGGCAGGCCGATGTTCTTGTCTATACTGAGGTGGCAGGCCGATGTTCTTGTCAATACTGGGGTGGCAAGCCAATGTTCTTGTCAATACTGAGGTGGTAAGCCAATGTTCTTGTCAATACTGAGGTGGCAAGCCAATGTTCTTGTCAATACTGAAGTGGTAAGCCAATGTTCTTGTCAATACTGGGTTGGCAAGCCAATGTTCTTGTCAATACTGAGGTGGCAAGCCAATGTTCTTGACAATACTGGGGTGGCAAGGCAATGTTCTTGTCAATACTAAGGTGGCAGGCCGATGTTCTTGTCTATACTGAGGTGGCAGGCCGATGTTCTTGTCAATACTGGGGTGGCAAGCCAATGTTCTTGACAATACTAAGGTGGCAGACCAATGTTCTTGTCAATACTAAGGTGGCAGGCCGATGTTCTTGTCTATACTGAGGTGGCAGACCGATGTTCTTATCAATACTGGGGTGGCAAGCCAATGTTCTTGTCAATACTGGGGTGGCAAGCCAATGTTCTTGTCAATACTGGGGTGGCAAGCCAATGTTCTTGACAATACTGAGGTGGCAAGCCATGTTCTTCTCAATACTGGGGTGGCAAAACAATGTTCTTGACAATACTAAAGTGGCAGGCAATGTTCTTGTCAATATTGGGGTGTCAAGCCAATGTTCTTGTCAATACTGGGGTGGCAGGCCGATGTTCTTGTCTATACTGAGGTGGCAGGCCGATGTTCTTGTCAATACTGGGGTGGCAAGCCAATGTTCTTGTCAATACTGAGGTGGCAAGCCAATGTTCTTGTCAATACTGAGGTGGCAAGCCAATATTCTTGTCAATACTGAGGTGGTAAGCCAATGTTCTTGTCAATACTGGGTTGGCAAGCCAATGTTCTTGTCAATACTGAGGTGGCAAACCAATGTTCTTCTCAATACTGGGGTGGCAAGCCAATGTTCTTCTCAATACTGAGGTGGCAAGCCAATGTTCTTGACAATACTGGGGTGGCAAGGCAATGTTCTTGTCAATACTAAGGTGGCAGGCCGATGTTCTTGTCTATACTGAGGTGGCAGGCCGATGTTCTTGTCTATACTGAGGTGGCAGGCCGATGTTCTTGTCAATACTGGGGTGGCAAGCCAATGTTCTTGACAATACTGAGGTGGCAAGCCATGTTCTTCTCAATACTGGGGTGGCAAAACAATGTTCTTGACAATACTAAGGTGGCAGGCAATGTTTTTGTCAATACTGGGGTGGCAAGTCAATGTTCTTGTCAATACTGGGGTGGCAAGTCAATGTTCTTGTCAATACTGGGGTGGCAAGTCAATGTTCTTGTCAATACTGGGGTGGCAAGTCAATGTTCTTGTCAATACTGGGGTGGCAAGTCAATGTTCTTGTCAATACTGGGTGGCAAGCCAAAGTTCCTGTCAATACTGAGGTTGCAAGCCAATGTTTGTGTCAATAATGGAGTGGCAAGCCAATGTTGCGGTCAATACTGGGGTGGCAAGTCAATGTTCTTGTCAATACTGGGTGGCAAGCCAATGTTCTTGTCAATACTGGGGTGGCAAGCCAATGTTCTTATCGATACTGGGGTGGCAAGCCAATGTTCTTGTCAATACTGAGGTGGTAAGCCAATATTCTTGTCAATACTGAGGTGGAAAGCCAATGTTCTTGTCAATACTGAGGTTGCAAGCCAATGTTTGTGTCAATAATGGAGTGGCAAGCCAATGTTGCGGTCAATACTGGGGTGGCAAGCCTATGTTCTTGTCAATACTGAGGTGGCAAGCCAATGTTCTTGTCAATACTGGGGTGGCAAGCCAATGTTCTTGTCAATACTGGGTGGCAAGCCAATGTTCTTGTGTTCTTGTCAATACTGGGGTGGCAAGCCAATGTTCTTATCCACGCTGGGGTGAAAAGTCAATGTCCCTGTCAATACTGAGGTGGGAAGCCAATGTTCTTGTCAACACTGAGGTGGCAAGCCGATGTTCTTGTCAATACTGGGTGGCAAGCCAATGTTCTTGTCAATACTGGGTGCCAAGCCAATGTTCTTGTCAATACTGGGGTGGCAAGCCAATGTTCTTGTCAATACTGGGGTGACAAACCAAAGTTCTTGTCAATACTGAGGTGGCAAGCAAATGTTCTTGTCAATACTGAGGTGGCAAGCCAATGTTCTTATCCACGCTGGGGTTGAAAAGTCAATGTCCCTGTCAATACTGAGGTGGGAACCAATGTTCCTGTCAATACTGGGGTTGCAAGCCAATGCTACAGCCCTTGGTCTGGTGGATGATACAGTGTTCATGTCAATACTGAAGTGGACAACCAATGGTCCTGCCCGAAGACAAGTCACTGATGTACCTGCTTATGGTCACATGTTCAACTGTTGTTGTCAGTATTGGGGTTACAAGTAAATATTTTGGCCCCAGGTTGTTAACCACTGTTCATGTCAGTATTGAGGTAGACAATCATCAGACCTGTCAATTTTAAGGCGAACAACCAATGGACTTACCCACAGACAAGCCACAAATGATTTCTTATATCATACGATAGGGTGGTCAAGCCACAGTTCTTGTCAATGTTGGGGCAGAATGAATGTATTTATGCCACAACTACATAGATGGCCAAGCCACTGTTCTTTTTAATATTGGAGTGCAAAGCTAATGTTTTGTCTGTGGCCAAGCCAAAGTTTCTGTCCCTGGTCAGGACGACAAGCCACTGTTCTTGTCAGTATTTGGGTGGACAACCAATGGACCTACAGACAGACAAGCTAAAGATGGTTCTGCCCTAGGTCAGGTGGTCAAGCCTTTGTTCTTGTCAGTACCATGTAACAAGTCAATGTTCTTGTCAGGTAGACAAGCCACTTGTCATGGCAGTCTAACTTTCAGCCCAGTCCCGTGGCATCTTCAGATGGCGTGGGCTCGGGTGGCTGGCTGGGACTTCCTCCGCCTGGCAGCTGCATCCACGCCCAATGCCGGCTTGAGCAGCGTCGGCTCAAACGGTGCCGAGCGTACCCATCTCCTCCTCTGGGTGCTGCCCCTGCTCCTCGGCACGTGCTCTCCCGCGTGCGCGAGCATGGCTGGCTTATGCCCTCCAGCGGCACTGCAATCAATGATTTAAAGGGCCAATGAGCCCAAAAGTTTAAACAGGACAATCAGCCCACAGATCACTAGTTAACCAATGTGCTCCCGTCTTATCCCCTCCACCCATGTCCTATCCCAGGTCATTCAGTTATCGCCCATGATAGCGTTTAGCTGGGTGTGACATTCCTGAGACTCCAGTTTTGTTTATCTGTTGCCGACCTTACTAGCCTGACTGTTCCTGACCACTGCCTGCACCGACCTCAGCCTGAATTACGACTACGTCTAATCCCTGGTGCAGCAAAGCTCTCCGATCTCCTGGTTTGACCCTTGGCGTGACCTTGGACCTTACCCGTATTCTCCCTCAGAGTTGCTATTGCCAGAACTGGGTATTGTGCAAATACTTTCCGTTCTAGGAAAGCTCCTCTCTTCCCTTACCTAAGTAGAGGGTTTTTTGATCTCTTTAGCCCCCCTATATTAAGCCTAACATGGGTCTCTCCACATACTGGCTTACGACTTTGTTTTGGTACTTACCAAGTCTCACCCCCCATACAGCCAGAAACATCTGCCCTAGCGCTCATGAGAGCCTAAAGCTCGAAACACGTGTCCACTAGTTGGATGTGGTTGGCTTCAAGATAATCCTTGGCACAGAGACATAAAGAGCTGATTTGCATAGCCCCGTCTGCTGCAAGGATAGATGGGTAATGCTATCTGTCCTTGTATTGGGTACTGTGCAAATACTTTCCGTTCTAGGAAAGCTCCTCTCTTCCTTTACCTAAGTAGAGTTTTTTTTGGTCTCTTTAGCCCCCCTATATTAAGCTTAACATGGGTCTCTCCACATACTGGCTAGCGTTTTATTACTAGAACTGTAATCTGTGTTTACCTCGGCTACCCGATTACGCCCAGTCTTGGGTCCTGGGGGCAACTGTGTCCGGTGAGGTGTTTAAAGCGTCCCGGCAATTGGGGGCTTGGCTAAAGGTGAAGCTAGCTGCGGATATTGGAGGTTGTAAACTCACAAAGAAGATGGGTGTCCTGGGGTTTGACAACACTATTCTTGCCAGGACAGGTGTGTAAAGTGATTATTCCCGATATAGTCACATGGTCAAAATATTGTTCTTTTCAACATTGGGGTAGATATACTGCATCAGTGTGTAAAACTTTGCCTAATTTTGCCTAACATTGATTGCAGGGGCAGCCATGTTGCTGGGTGCTGGGTTTCTGGGCCATGGGAATGGGCGAAGCAGTTGTACAGATGAGCAGTTGTACGGAGCAGCAGCCTACTGTAAAGCCACACTTCTACAGTCCCGAAGTCCATTTTTCATAGATAGTCCAACGATCAGCTTGACAAATGGCTCATGTATCCTGCTTGATTGGTTGATATGTCCAACAGCAGCTTAGTAATAGCATTTCGGCTGACATATTTCTTGGCAGCAAACCAGCCACAGAATAAAGCTGGCCCAAGGCCAAGCAAGTGATTGTGAGCTGTCTTCTAGGCAATGTCGTACTTTGCTTGAAATGACCAGCATCAGAAACAAGCTCATATGTACATATTTTCGTACTCCATGAAGATTTTTCTCATGTGTTGTGTCAACTTCTCCATTGAACTGGTTCATCTGGCTATGCCCCTCGTTGCTTTGCTCCAGTAATAGGGTCATTTCAATGGCAGCTAATGACAATACAGTATTAGGGTCCCAATGTAAATAATGCCTGTCCACTTCACTAGTGACCAAGTGACTTGATCATGCTGGGCTGATGGTGGAGCTTGTATGGCAGAAAATCAGGATCATACTGCAGATCTTGATCCAACTGTCCAGCAACTGTCCAGAACCCAACACTTGACCTAAAGCATTGAATCTAAGTGCAAACCTGGTCTTCACCAGGGCCCCTCACAAGGGAGAACAGGATAGGCTTCAGAGAAGTCCCTGGTCAGGCAGCCATGAAATAGAGGACCTGGACAGTCAGTGATCACCTGATAACCAGATGTAGGGAGTAAGCAGACAAGGCTGATGGCAGAGGAGCAAGGGTGAAAAGTCCAAGGCAGGGGTCAAAGGCAGGCAGCTGTGGTTCAGGGGTCAAAAGGAGTCAGCAAGGTTTGTGGTTGGTGTCTGGGGCAAGGGTGGAAAGGCAGGCAACAGATTCCATAGTCAGTACCTGTGCAAGGATCAAAAGGTGAGTGGCAGGGTTCGGAGTCAGCAAATGCAACAAAGGGTCAAAGGTACTAGAGATGAGCAAAATTATATAAAAAATATTTCCCCAAGAAATTCAGGCTAATCCAAATAGAGTTTTAACAAATCTCTAAAACAAACGAAAAAAACTAATCTGCTGCCTCGCTCTTTCATCATGCTGCTCCCCGCTCTGTGCATAGAGCACTTACTCCAGAAAAAGAGGTCCCAGAGGGCAGTCACGCCGGAGGGTGGATGCTGTCATCTAGTCCGTATGCTACTGCCATACCACCCAAGGAGGTAGGGGAAACACAGCCAATTGGGATGTGTCTTCCCTGGTCCCATTGTGGCTGCACAATGTCGGTGGTCACTCTTAGCCAATAAAAAGGAGGTTGGGAGCCATTTCTGCATGTGATCATCTGTGCTGAGTAGTCGGGCCTTTGCTGCGCGGGTCCTGTCTCCTTTAGTCTCCATGCATGGCTGTGGTTGGTGCAGTATGCATCGCTTGCGGATGATGCCGTGCCTTTCCATGCCCCCTCCATACCAACTGGCCGGTTTTCTCCTTCCTCCTTGGATGGTATGGCAGTACCATATGGACCAGGTGACGGCGTGGGCTTCTATGGGGAGATAAATAGAAGCATGGACAGATGGATGGCCGTCGATATCGTCTTTCTGGATTTGGCAGTGTGACACTGTCCCTTAACACTTATTGGGGAAATTGAGGTCTTCAGGGTTAGAAAATACAGTTTGCAACTGAATTAAACCTGGCTGAAACACTGTGTGCAGAGAATTGTGGGTAATGATACCTAATCTGAATGGTCCCTGGGTGTAAGAGATGTACCCCAGGGTTCAGTGCTGGGCCCACTACTGTTCAACTTGATTTAAAAGATTGCATTCATTGCACTAATTGTTGCAGATGACACAAAGATATGTAGCACAGTGCAGTCTAGTGAAGATGTTCACAAGCTTCAGGCTGACTTGGACACATTGAGTGTCTGGGCTCCACTTGGAAAATGAAGGTCAATGTGGAGAAATGTAAAGTCATGCACTTGGGTCTAATAACCTGAAGACCACATATGTCCTCGGGAGAGTAAAGCTGGGAGAGTCACTAGTTGAGAAGGATCTGGGGGTACTGGTAGATCACAGGCTAAATAACAGCATGCAATGCCAAGCAGCTGCTTCCAAGGCCACCAAGATATCATCATGCATTAAAATACCGTATTTTTGCCCCATAAGACGCCCCTAGGATTTGGAGGAGGAAAATTAGAAAAAAATATTCTGAACCAAATGTTGTGCTAAAACACCCCATTACAGACAGTGTGGCATTCCTCCGATCTTAATCCCCATGGGAAATGTAGCATTCCCCCCATCCCATTCCTCATATGCAGTGTGGCATTCCCCCCATCCCATTCCTCATATGCAGTGTGGTATTCCCCCCATCCCATTCCTCATATGCAGTGTGGCATTCCCCCCCATCCCATTCCTCATATGCAGTGTGGCATTCCCCCCATCTTAATCCCCATGGGAAATGTAGCATTCCCCCCATCCCATTCCTCATATGCAGTGTGGCATTCCCCCCATCCCATTCCTCATATGCAGTGTGGCATTCCCCCCCCCATCCCATTCCTCATATGCAGTGTGGCATTCCCCCCATCCCATTCCTCATATGCAGTGTGGCATTCCCCCCCTCCCATTCCTCATATGCAGTGTGGTATTCCCCCCATCCCATTCCTCATATGCAGTGTGGCATTCCCCCCATCCCATTCCTCATATGCAGTGTGGCATTCCCCCCATCCCATTCCTCATATGCAGTGTGGCATTCCCCCCATCCCATTCCTCATATGCAGTGTGGTATTCCCCCCATCCCATTCCCCATATGCAGTGTGGCATTCCCCCCCCCCATCCCATTCCTCATATGCAGTGTGGCATTCCCCCCATCCCATTCCCCATATAGGCAGTGTGGTATTCCCCCCATCCCATTCCTCATATGCAGTGTGGCATTCCCCCCCATCCCATTCCCCATATGCAGTGTGGCATTCCCCCCCCCCCCCCCATCCCATTCCTCATATGCAGTGTGGCATTCCCCCCATCCCATTCCTCATATGCAGTGTGGCATTCCCCCCATCCCATTCCTCATATGCAGTGTGGCATTCCCCCCCATCCCATTCCCCATATGCAGTGTGGTATTCCCCCCATCCCATTCCCCATATGCAGTGTGGCATTCCCCCCCCCATCCCATTCCTAATATGCAATGTGGCATTCCCCCCCATCCCATTCCTAATATGCAGTGTGGCATTCCCCCCTCCCATTCCTAATATGCAATGTGGCATTCCCCCCCATCCCATTCCTAATATGCAGTGTGGCATTCCCCCCTCCCATTCCTAATATGCAATGTGGCATTCCCCCCCCATCCCATTCCTAATATGCAGTGTGGCATTCCCCCCATCCCATTCCTCATATGCAGTGTGGCATTCCCCCCCTCCCATTCCTCATATGCAGTGTGGCATTCCCCCCCTCCCATTCCTCATATGCAGTGTGGCATTCCCCCCCTCCCATTCCTCATATGCAGTGTGGTATTCCCCCCATCCCATTCCTCATATGCAGTGTGGTATTCCCCCCCTCCCATTCCTCATATGCAGTGTGGTATTCCCCCCATCCCATTCCTCATATGCAGTGTGGCATTCCCCCCCTCCCATTCCTCATATGCAGTGTGGTATTCCCCCCATCCCATTCCTCATATGCAGTGTGGTATTCCCCCCATCCCATTCCTCATATGCAGTGTGGCATTCCCCCCATCCCATTCCTCATATGCAGTGTGGCATTCCCCCCATCCCATTCCTCATATGCAGTGTGGTATTCCCCCCATCCCATTCCTCATATGCAGTGTGGCATTCCCCCCATCCCATTCCTCATATGCAGTGTGGCATTCCCCCCATCCCATTCCCCATATAAGCAGTGTGGCATTCCCCCCATCCCATTCCCCATATAGGCAGTGTGGCACCCCCATCCCATTCCTCATATGGTTGAGTTACCCTGCCCTCTCCCTGCCCGCCGCTCTTTCATTGGCTGGCGTCCCAGGGGTCGCAGTGCAAGGCTTATGTAAGTATATCTTTTTACTTTTTTGTTGTTTTTTTTTTACATTTGCCCAATAAGACGCACTGACGTTTTAGTGTGTCTTATAGGGCAAAAAATACGGTAACAAACGATCATTTGCTGGGGGGGGCAATACCTTGCAAGTTGAAAATACACACTTAATATGGGGATGCTAGACTCCCAAAATAATTAGAAATAGAGTAGAAATACTCATCAGCCACTGGAGGCACCAGTGCCACATGCAATCAATCGCACCCATGACATTAGGCATATAAGCCAGCTCGGAAAATCCAAGCTTCACCGCATTCCAGGCTACCATGGTTACATAGTTACATAGTTACATAGTTAATACAGTTGAAATAAGACATATGTCCATCAAGTTCAACCAAGGGTGTTGGGGTAGGGGAAGTTATTTTTTATTTTATTTTATTTATTTTTTACTGATAACAGCTAATAGTAACTGTTAATGTTATTTACTTCTAAATAAGCATCTAATCCTTTTTTGGAGCTGTCAGCGGTTGATGCTGTAACAAGCTTCTGTGGGAGGCTATTCCACAGATTTATAGTTCTTATGGTAAAAAATGATTGTCGCCTCCAGAGATTGAATCTTTTTTTTTCCAGACGGAGGGAGTGCCCCCTTGTCTTTAGGGTTTTTTTTTCCTGAAATAGTGTTCTCCCATATTTTTATTTTTTTGTATTATAATAATTTTTATATAATAATAATTTTCATTATAATTTTTTGTATTGGCCATTTATATATTTATACAAGTTAATCATGTCCCCCCTCAGTCGTCTCCTCTAAAGACTAAACAGATTTAATTCTCGTAATCTTTCCTGATAACTAAGATCTTTCATTCCTCTTATTAGTTTGGTGGTTCTTTCCATAGTCAGAGCATCCTTTCTATGAATGGGTGGCCAGAACTGGACGGCATATTCCAGGTGACCCCAAGTGCATGACTTTACATTTCTCCACATTGACCTTCATTTGCCAAGTGTCCAAGTCAGCCTGAAGCTTGTGCACATCTTCAATAGGCTGCACTGTGCTACATATCTTTGTGTCATCTGCAAAAATAGAAACAGTGCTTCTAATCCCATCTTCTATGTCGTTTAGAAACAAGTTGAATAAAAGTGGTCCAGGTGTCAAATGTATTTGTCCACCAAGGTAGCCGTGCCATCAATTTATTGAGGCTGCGGCTGAGAGTATGCTGGGACATGCCCATGGAGAGGGCGCCCAGCCTCTCGAATGAGCCGTTCTCTAGAAATTGAAGGCAGACAACCAATTTGGTCATACCTTAAAATTGCATGTCGCTTGCTTGTGGTGACAATACAGTTTCTCGAGAGAAACGCAGTTAAGTTGTGTCAGCTTGATGTCAAGCTTCCCGGCTACAACCAAGGAAGGGCTGAGCAAGCTCCAGGTGTGGGGGCGAAGCGAAGAACATAAATCCAAAAGAGCAATTCAAAAGTCAGGACTGGCGGCAGACAGGCAAAGTCCAATGGATGAATCTGGGTTCAGGGGCTGGCGCCAGACAGACGAAGTCCAAGAATAAGTCCGAGTTCAGGGGCTGGCAGCAAACAGGCAAAGTCCAGTGAGAGAATCCGAGTCAAAACCAAGTCGTCCGTCCGAGGGTAAATCCAGGAAATCAGATCAGGAACTGAGTAATCAGGAAAGCAGAATGCAGGAAGTAAGCTGATAACACAGCATTGGATGCAGTTCTTAAATAGGGCTGTCAATTAGAGCAGGGAGGGATGTGTCATAGTCTGAGTGAGGTCACTTCCTGTCCATTCAGACCCAGGAAACCAGGAAGTAAAAAGCAAGCCCAAGAGCTTACACTCTAGGCTTCGTGCACTTACAGTGTGCTGAACACCAGGTGTTGCTGTTGAGCAGTGCAACAGATGAAGAGCCTGCTTAGGTACAAACACCCAGACGTGCACTTCTGTGACTACATGCAGACTGTGATAGAGCAAGTCCGACGTACAATTGCAGAGCAAGCCGCGACGTTGCAGATGCTCATACATTATAGCACGTGGCCTAGTCAGGTCCTGGGTGTATGATAAGCTAAAGACATGCCCAGCTAACTGATCCTGGCAGACAGAGAAATTAAACAGGCCCAAATGACCTTGCCCAATTGGAATGGTCTCCCAACAGATGAGACGAAGCCATCAGCCCTTGTATATTTCAGAATGACAAATAAAATCTAGAACATAATTCTTGGCCTTCGAATGTGGAGCCTGCCGAGTAAAAGCCAGGTTGGGCGAAAACACAGGATTAGTAACACAGCGTGACAAGCGGCACAAATTCTATCTCTAATTAATAGAGGCCAGTGATCCATGGCTTGCCGATGTCGTGTTCCTACACATGGATCTGGTAAACAGTGCATGGAAACGGGCAGTGATTGCGCACTCTAGCTTCATTAGTACAGTGTTGTGTGTCATGTTCTGTGTCGAGCTCCTTCCGGTGGAAAAAACTTTAAAAATGCTAAAGAAGGCGCAGTTTATAATGGCGATAATAAAATAACTGTCGCCTCGACGATCATACCTAACTGATGCAATGCCCACAGTGGTAAAACATTGACCTTGATCTCTGTACCCGAGCTGTCTTCTTTTGTGTAGGATACAGATTTAC
Organism: Gastrophryne carolinensis; assembly: GCA_027917425.1. Lineage (NCBI taxonomy): Eukaryota > Metazoa > Chordata > Amphibia > Anura > Microhylidae > Gastrophryne > Gastrophryne carolinensis. The sequence continues at coordinate 156,207,783 of CM051244.1, read as the reverse complement.
CTGTACTGACCTAAGCATGCATCATCATTTATGACCCTAAGTTTCATAGACTAGTCTCCGACTGGGCCTTGTTTTTTAATCTAAACTGACTAAACCAACCTCAGATTGGACATGTGAGGCCTGACGGGCCCTAATCCCCCTGTTTTTTTTTATTTTTTTTTTTTTTAGAAACCACTCAGTATTGATCTTGATTTGTCAAGTCTAAATCATGACAGATTCATCTTGTACCCGAGATCGTGTCAACATCATTGCGGGTGATTTTTGGACACTAATTGTGATTGTGGGAAATTATATATCCATAGGAAATTTTTTTTCCCCTTTCTCTCCCTTTCACCTGACCCTCCCTCCCCATCCCCTTCCTCCCCTCCTATCTTTGCGACCCGCCTCCCAGGCTAGCCCTCCCACCCAAAACCCAGGTTAGCTATTAGAAGGGTATGGGGAAAACTTTTGAGCTGTTTCTTCTTATCTTCCCGGTTTGTTAAGGCGATTTCTGTTTCTAGGATGCCTACCATCCCTTGTATCCAAGAGTCTAAAGTTGGGGGGTTTGGCTTTCGCCAGAATTTCACAATATGATATTTTGTACCTAACAGGATACGGTTTATCAGAGTCTCGTTTGATACGGGTGGGTGTGAGCTTTCGATGTTTAGGAGGATTTTGGGGTTATCTAGTGGTATGGTTATTCCACCCTTATTCTTGATAAGCTCTGTTACGTCCTTCCATAAGCGTTTAATGTGTTTACATTCCCACCAAATGTGCTTCACTCTTGCTTGGTGTAGATCGCACCACCAACAAGGGAAAGGGGCCATCTTTTTATTATTATCCTAGGTCAAATAATATCTTGTTAGGAACTTGAATCCGAAGATTCTTCTACTCCCCCTGTTGAGCCACCTGCCTCTGGGTTTGAGTGTCTGTTGTGTTTATGTGGCTTTTCCATAGGTCCTCTCATTCGTGCTTCCTGCCATTTCACATGTGTTTGTAATTCCCTCATCTGTCTTCTCTATAAATGTTTGTGTGTAGCCCCACCTCCGGGCTGGATCATTGCATTTCTATGTTTGAAGTGTACTCGTGCTCTTCAGCCCTCTGCATCCACGTTCTCTGATCTGTGTACGGGGCCCAGGCCCTTCATAGTCTGTACTGGGGCCCATGCCCTTTGTAGTCTGTACTGGGCCCATGCCCTTTGTTGTTTGTACTGGAGACCATGCCCTTTGTGGTCTGTATTGGGTCCCAGGCACTCAATTGCCTGTACTGCCCATGACCTCTGTTGTTTGTACTTGGGCCCATGCCCTTCGTTGGCTGTACTGAGTCCCTTGCCCTGTGTTGTATGTACTAGGACCCACACCCTTTCTGTCTGTACTGGGGCACACACCCTTTGTTGTCTAGACTGGGGTCTACACCCTCCTTTGTCTGTACTGGGGCCCAGGCTGCCCCCTGACTAGCTCCTTTTTATTGATACCTGCAAAAAGTATGTTTGCTTTGCAGTGCACTATCTGGCCTACACCATCTCGAGGTCTGCTGAAGATGTGGATTGTTTACGGGCTCGTTTTCACGCTCCATGTTCCTCTTTAAGAGTGCTCCTCCAGCATAAGTTGCTCTGCCGCCCATCGTCTCCCGATGGCAGATGCTCAGCGCCTTTCATCTCGTACCTTAGCATTTCCTGATGAGGAGGAAGTAGGGGGGAGAGCGGGCTGTCAGGATTAAGCATGCAGATAATTCTACCTCTTGTACGACAAGAACATGTTTATTGGCACAGCGATATAAATATCTCTCGCTGATCTCGCGCTTCCCCGGCATTAACTGGCGGGAGCTTATCCGTAACAAAAAAAAAAAAAAGCCACACTTCGAACTCTGGGATAAATGATTACAAGTTATCTTCCTGTCACTCGCTTGATGGAAGCTCTTCTGCTACGTGAGCCGGGGAAGAAGGTGAAAGAAAGGGATTAGATGATCCGCAGCCAAGAAGCTCTTAAGATTTATCATGCGTATTATCGAGAAAAAAGCCCCCACGAGCGTGAAGAACCCGACGGGGTTGAACGATGAGACTTCATGTGCTGTCATAAGTGTCGATTCAGCCCCAGGTGAGAAAACTATACTAGGTTTTTGGAGAGAAAACTGCTATTCATCTTTATTGTCTACCTTGGGTGTGATTCAGCACTAGGTGGAAATAGACATCTAGTTCACTCTCAATGTACGTGAATGGTATTTTTCTCTCCTAAAAAGTAGTAACGTTTTCTCACCTGGTACTGGTACAAGCCTATAGGGTCAGCTAGGAGCCCTGCTCTTCCTCCTGTTGAGGCAAAAGGCGTCCCAGACCCCTAATACATACCCAAAATACATTTTTGAATGGCTGAACTCTCAGCAGTTGGACTGTAAGGTTTGTATCGCTTATGCCAAAGCCAGACCAAATGTTTGGCTACTGCTCAAGGCAGACAAAATGTTTTGCTAATGCCCAAGACAGGGTTACTAATAAATATAAGTTTGAATATTGTTTTAAAGTGATCAGACCATAACAATAAAGATGTTCTTCTTATGAACAAGTTATATTATATACATATAACATATAAACAAGCTAACGAGGGTATACATGTATAGATATACAAAGAGAAACAACTTACATCACCACCAAGAAAAGGGGAGGGTCATCATCATCAAGTCATAGGCTGGAAGAACATTTAAGGGTACGGCTATAGGTAGAAAAAGTCCATGGGAGGACCACACTGTGCATCGGACGTCTCCGAATGCAGGTTGAGGATGGGGCAGCCCAGTCCCTGGTCCGCTTATTACCCATTACCGAGCAGAAAATTAGTCATTAGTAATAATTAACTTGCAAGGCAAAATTCTAACGATGAGCACCTTCTAGTTTGAGTCAGTATTTGTGTCATCAGATAACATGATTATACATCAATAAACTGACACACTCGAAATGTAGTTACGCACAACTAACTCCACTCTAAAGGGGGGATTATGAGCCTAAAAGTAGTTTAAGGGATGTGGCCAGCTGGCTACACCTTTTCATACAGTACCTTTAAGAGCAGCCAATCGGCCATTTCAAAGGTACCACTGGTCATGGTTTCCAGGCCAAGCCAACCGCATCGCCTGAGGTACTTGGGTGGGTGGCGGGCCGGGGGGGGGGAGGGAAATTAGTTTTTTAAGACAGGCCCTTCATCCACCACCTTGGGGGTCAATCATGGTGAGGGGGCATCACCTGCTGCTAAGAAAGAGGCACAGCATTGCACATACCCATATGAGAGAGCAGCTGCACCATAGGAGGGGACAGGATCTTTTCTTATTTCTAGTGCTATTTTGCCTAAAAATTGGTCTGGCACGCTGGTCACAGCGGCACCAGAGGTAAAAAGGCAGGTGAGTCAATAGGAAACATGTAACCATAACAGCCCAAATCATGAAGAACTACTTGACCAGCAGTCCTAAATGTTACAAGAGTCCTAGATAGTGAGGAAAGATTGGGCTGCTGGAGCACCTCAGGTTGTCCACCCAGGGGGCTCTAAATGTCAGGGTCTTGGACGCGGAACCACCGAAAACAACAGCCAAAGAGGAAGCAGAGGCCCAGAGTAAGCAGTTCAGTTGCCCCAAGTTTGTAGGTGCAGAAGTAGTCCAAGAACAGAAGCCAGGAGGAAACCAAATTGAAACAAGAGAGACAGGTTCTTGGAGGTAAGGAAGGCAGGAGAATCCATGAGACAAACCAGCAACAGGATTGAGTGTGGTGGAGGCACCTTACTAGAAAGTCTAGGACATGGAACCACCCAAGGTAAAGCCCAAGGTGAGCAGCTCAGGCTCCTGGAAGACAAAATGGGTCAGAAGCCCCAGGTTTAAAGGTCCAGAAGCAATCCAAGAGCAGAAAATGAGGTTCAAGGAGGAAGCCGGAACGAAACAGGGGTGACAGGTTCATGAAGGGTAAGGAGGCAGGAGAACCCATGAGACAAACCAGCAACTGGATTAAGTGTGGTGGAGGCCCCTGACCAGAAGGTCTAGGTCATGGAACCACCAAAGACAGAACAGGCAGAGGCCCAACGTGAGCAGCTCAGGCTCCTGGAAGAGAAAATGGGTCAGAAGCCCCAGGTTTAAAGGTGCAGAAGCAGTCCAAGAGTAGAAGCTAAGGTTCGAAGGAGGAAGCCGGATCGAAACAGGGGTGACAGGTTCACGAAGGTTAAGGAGGCAGGAAAATCTAGGAGACAAACCAGTAGCCAGATCAAGTGTGGTGGGGCCCCTGGCCAGAAAAGCCTAGTAATTGTAGCCCTCTGCCCTTGTTAACAAGAGGAGTAAGCCCCGGTGCAGGAGCCCTCGTTCGCCCCTCCGTTAATCTGACCCTGAGCTCAGGTATCTCCCAAGCCACATCCCACCATGCTAACATAATGAAGATTACACTCAGGGGGGCTCTAAATGGCAGGGTCTTGGACACGGAACCACTGAAAACAACAGCCAAAAAGGAAGCAGAGGCCCAGGGTAAGCAGTTCAGGTCAAAATCACTTGCCCCAAGTTTGCAGGTGCAGAAGTAATCCAAGAAGAGAAGCCAGTGTTCGAGGAAGAAACCAAATTGAAACAGGAAAGACAGGTTCACATGGGTAAGCTAGGCAGGAGAATCCATGAGACAAACCAGCAACCGGATTGAGTGTGGTGGAGGCCCCTGACCAGAAGGTCTAGGACATGGAACCACGGAAGACACAGCAAAAGAGCAAGCAGAAGCCCAAGATAAGCAGCTCAGGCTCCGGGAAGAAAAAATGGGTCAAAGTCAGAAACCCCAGTTTTAAAGGTCCAGAAGCAGTCCAAGAGCAGAAGCTGAGGTTCAAGGAGGAAGCCGGATCGAAACAGGGGTGACAGGTTCACGAAGGTTAAGGAGGCAGGAAAATCCAGGAGACAAACCAGCAGCCAGATCAAGTGTGAAGGTCTAGTAATTAGTTGTAGCCCACTGCCCTTGTTAACACGACGAGTAAGCCCTAGTGCAGGAGCCCTCGTTTTCCCCTCCTTTAATCTGACCCTGAGCTCAGGTATCTCCCCAAGCCACATCCCAACATGCAAACATAATGCAGATTACACCCAGGAGGCTCTAGTTGTCAGGGTCTTGAACACGGAACCACCAAAAACAACAGCCAAACAGGAAGCAGAGGCCCAGAGTATGCAGTTCGGGTCAAAATCAGTTGCTCCAAGTTTGCAGGTGCAGAAGTAGTCCAAGAACAGAAGCCAGGGTTTGAGGAAGAAGCCAAATTGAAACAGGAGAAACAGGTTCACAGAGGTAAGGGAGGCAGGAGAATCCATACGACAAACCAGCAACTGGGTTGAGTGTGGTGGAGGCCCCTGACCAGAAAGTCTAGGACATGGAACCACCCAAGGTCAAGCCCAAGGTGAGCAGCTCAGGCTCCTGGAAGACAAAATAGGTCAGAAGCCCCAGGTTTAAAGGTCCAGAAGCAGTCCAAGAGCAGAAGTTGAGGTTCGAGGAGGAAGCCAGATCGAAACAGGGGTGACAGGTTCACGAAGGTTAAAGAGGCAGGAAAATCCAGGAGACAAACCAGCAGCCAGTTCAAGTGTGGTGGGGCCCCACACCAGAAAGCCTAGTAATTAGCTGTAGCCCTCTGCCCTTGTTAACAAGAGGAGGAAGCCCCGGAGCAGGAGCCCTCATTCACCCCTTCTTTAATCTGACCCCGGGGTCAGGTATCTCCCCAAGTCACATCCCACCATGCAAACATAATGCAGCTTATTTCTTAATGCAATATGGCATAAATAGGGGTAAAGATGATCTGACCAGACATAGGAGCACAAGAGGATCGCTCCACCATTAATCTTATTGCAGCTCTGACAGCCCGAGATATTTAAAGCAAATATGTGTTTCATTTTTACAGCTCTCCCTGGAATATCCCCCCGCAGAGGCTGACAGGCGAGAAAAACATACAGGGTGAGAGCCGCCATGCTATATGCTTCTACAATTTAAAGGGAACCTGAACATTCACTAAACGCTGCTCATATCCCATCTCCTAAGTGGCTCAAGACTGTATTAGAAAAAAAAAAAACGCAGAGAGACAGAAAAGAATGAGAATATAAATCAATGCAAAGGTTTCATACCCTGCACCATTATCTCCGAAGTAGCTCAAAATGATATTTTTCCTGGTTCCAAGCAAACCCTTATCTCAATTGATGACCTCAAACCAGTTAAGTTGTGTGCATCTGGATAGTGCATCCATGCTATCCAGATTGCTATCAATAAAAAAACTCACCTCAAAGGCAGACAAAAAAGAAAGAAATATTCACTAGATCTCTTGTAAATAATCTGCTATAATTTTATCTCCTGTTGATTCCATTGCCCTGTCAGTGGGGTAGGCCCTGATAGTGATAGGAACTTTAATAATAGTAGTTAAATATAGAACTTAGGTTCCATTACATCATGAATCCACATGATGGCAGTGTTGCCTAAGGAATAAACATAGATAATATTAAATAGTCTAGCGTACTCCTTAAAAAAGATAAATAGAGACTCAGCCAGGTGGCATTGGCAACATTACCTGCCCTGCCATTGGTTGGGCCTAGCAACATAGTTGGTTAAGGCAACATTTCAAAGGTTATAAAAGGGAGAACCCAACCCTTCTAGAGTGTTCTAAGTTCTGAGTTCCAAGTTGAAGAGAGGAAGTGTTAATGTAGTGGAGGAGCCGAGCAACAGTGAGGGAAGGAGCCCGTGGAAGTAACTGTTTGCTGTAACTGCCAATGGATTTTGCCTGTACTGAATATGCTGTTTAACATGGATGGAAGCCCTCAAATAAAGACCCTGTTTGCATCAAGGAGTGTCATGATTGGAGACCAGCGACAACTGAACCAGTAAGTGCACCTCCACCCCACACATGCCACACCAACCTGAGTCACCCTACCCTAGGTCCAAGAACCCACCTCGCTCCTCAGACACACGCCCGCTACAGATACTCAAAGGGACCCCCTATAACAGTTCACAAGGCAATGGGTCAAAGGATAATTTGACCCAGATCTTGCCGGTATCCGGGATGGGGACCAAACCAACGAGATCCACATCAGATCTAGCTTTTTGAAGCCCATTACCAGGGCCGGCTCCAGGTGTGTGTGGGCCCTTGGGCAAAAGAGTCTTAGTGGGCCCAAAAGTGTCCCTTTTATTGCCTTCCCTATAGCCATTAATCATCCTCCAGTCCTTATTGCCTTCCCTATAGCCACCAATCACCCTCCAGTCCTTGTTGCCTTCCCTATAGCCACCAATCACCCTCCAGTCCTTGTTGCCTTCCCTATAGCCACCAATCGCCCTCCAGTCCTTATTGTCTTCCCTATAGCCATCAATCGTCCTCCAGTCCTTATTTCCTTCCCTATAGCCACTAATCGCCCTCCAGTCTTTATTGTCTTCCCTATTGCCACCAATCATCCTCCAGTCCTTATTGCCTTGCTCAGGCACACAATTTCCTTGAATTCGATTGTTCGAGTTCACTGTAAAATAATAATATGGCCAAGTATGAGCCTGAGTGGGCCCCTGAAGATACCAGGGGCCCTGGCAATTGCCCAGGTTTGCCCTGTGCTGGCGCCGGCCCTGCCCATCATTACTTAAGACCCTTGATTTCAGAAAGCCGTGTCAAGTTCTAAGTTCCTGGGCAGTAGGCTGGAGCTCGCCCTGGTCACAGTGAGAACCTGGTCCCCTGCAGTCAGAACTCAACCCTAAACACGATACCCAGTTTTGATTTAGGTTAAGTGATCAGCAGTAGGTCAACACATCACTCCAGAGAGTTTTTGCTGCCCTTCAAATGACATTTTGTTTATAGACCAGGGGTACTCGTACTTGAAGTCCTCTCTGGTGGCACTCAACCAGGCGGCAGGCTGATCTATTCCCCCATCTGATCTGCTGCTATCAAAAATGTGCCCCATCCAAATTTGCTCCATACGTTAAAGAGGATCCAAGAGGATTACATATGTGCATTTCTATGCATTTATACACTTTATAGGGTGTTTTTATGTGTGTTTTTAAAGCAGACCAAAACCCAAATTTTTAACTAGCATCCCCTGAATTGCTTCCCCCATGAAGAGCACCTTTTGCCAATTTTTAGCACTCTTGCTTCACTCTAATCCCAGACAATGGCCCTTTAGCTGTAAAGCTCTGCCTCCTCCATTGCCACACCTATGCAATGACTGATCGCCTGCCATATCACAGAGAGGGACAGCAAAAAAATGGTGTTCCAAGACAATTCGAAAAAGGAAAATATTCATTTCTAGTTCTACACCCTAAAAAGGGAGTGTGACGATTGCCCAGGTTGATCAGACCTATTGATCATTCATCTGATCAAACCAGCCAATCGTACCCCACATGTGTCACCGCAATTGTTCAATTGGCAACACGCATGGCTATAAACTACTGCCATCAGAACACAAACAGTGTTCACCTCTTTAAAAGCCACACACAACACAATCAGATCGAACGGATCAATCGACCCACAACCACTTCCAGGCAGGGGGCGAACAAGCGTCCTAGGCAAGTAAGGTAGCCAGACTCTTCAGAACTAGCGTGAGCTTTTTAGATCCTTAATTCAGAGCATCAGTGACCCTCTGCTGTGTTTTTTTAATTTATTTAAACAAACAGAAAAACACAAAAACAACAAGAAAAATAGTATAAGGTGATAAAACAGGATTAACTATAAAACACGGTACAAATAATTTAGATAGCAATTACAAATACAAAAAGGAGAAAAATATACTTAAGAGTCTGTCTGGGCTGTGGTTCGTGTCAGTCCTCACACGCTTTTGGTCTTCTCCTTAGATGTTAAAAGGGAGCGTGTGTCACTCTTGATGGTAAGATTAGAGTCTCTGGCCATTCTTGCCAGCCATGCTTATAGGCCCCAGAACAGGGGGTCTCTTTACCCCTCCTACCAGGGGGCTGGTGTTGGTATCACAGCCAGTCTCCGAGTATTCCAATCTCATTTCTGCTATATGATACCAACGGACCACATACCAAGGGAGGGGTTGACACAAGCAGAAGAGGAACCTTGCTTTCTCAATTGGGGATCTATTTGTGATTTGTCTATTTTGCTTTTCTGAGTGGGAGGGGGGAAGGAAGTGAGTAGGAGAGGACACATTTGAGGGGTGCCCTGGCCTGGCATGTATATCTGTGAGGGTTACATAAAGGTGAAACCCTAGTGGGAGGGGGGACAAGGTATGAGTGGTTTGCACCAAGCAGCCAAGGTACATATACATATATATATACTGTGATAAGTGTCCGGGATCGCCCTCTTCTGATGTCGAGGGACACGTATTTTGTCTTTATCCAATCAGGCAAACAGCAGAAAGTTCATTCAAGCTGACTCAAGGTCAGTTTTATTTGTAAAGGTTGCAAGTAAAAAATAAAGATAACACGGGAACAAAAGTAAATCCTTGCCTGTCCGGCACTTAACTTTACAAGTGAAAACCCTCACTACTAGCTGGAGAGCTTCTCTCTGCCAACTTTAAAACTACTTCCAGCAACCTTTACTCACATGAGTCTCTCCACGGTCCTGGGCTGTGTCCCTTCGCCCGAGAGAGACAGAGAGAGAGAGAGAACTCCTCCTTTATTCAGCCTCTAATTCCCCCTAATTAATTACCTGACAGGTGAGAGGCTCAGCTATTACCTCACATAGGAAAGGAACCTGGGAGAAATATACCTGTCCTCTACTATCAGACCTGCATGAATGTCACAATACATATACACACACAGACACATTCATTACCGTTTTGGTCACAGGAAGTATCGGCAGGGGCTTTTGCCAAAAATATTTCGCTGTGTTTTGGTCCGCTTTAACACTGTTTTACGTGCTTACAACCTATACGTACCACTTAGGTGGTACTTGAGATATTAAGAAAGTGCTTGCTGGAAAAAAGGATGGAAACCCCATTCCCCAGATTGCTTACCATCATATAAGCATGATAGACAAGGAAGTGAGCATCCTGACCAGGCTTTCGATTTGCATCCGCCTCCCGTGATATGATACCCTTGAGCATAAGTTTTCCATATGGCAGAAGATACTCCACTTCAGAGCTTCTCTCTTAGTAATTAGCACCATTACTGGGATGTCACACAGTTAACATTCAAATCAAGGATCGCTGTCAGGAATGGAGAGACGAGCCTGTTTCTCCATATGGAGTGGATCACGTTGGAGGGTCGTTATTGCTCGGTGGTGGTAATTCATTATGTCGCCTGTGTTCATGTTTCAGACTCATGCTTCAATCTCTTCTCTTCCCGAACATGTCTGTTCACGTTAATAATACATCTCGCTTCCATACTCTGCTTCTTCTCATTTCTCAATGTAATGAAAAAGCTTCTGTCCCCCCGGGGGCCTCTTTCTATGAACATTAAATATTTATGGAGGAAAATATCTTTAGGGAAAGAGCAGAGCCGCAGTTGTGGACAGGAATTTGGCTGAGGGCTATTTGTACATTAAAAGGCCACGGACCATAACTCCATTATTCATTCATACAAACTTCCAATTTGGATTCAGGCCTTGCTTAGTTTAGCTTTTGTACAGTCAATAAATGGATGACCGTTGTTTAGATAGGAGTAGGCCCAATCTTTATAAAAAATACAAAGGAAGGGCCGTGAAACCAACCTTATCTGCTCTTCATGGACTTTTTTACCTGGTCACCTCACCTTTCTCCTGTTATGCCCCCACATTCCATTTGCCCATGTTCCAGTGAACAAGTCAATTGATGAAACGCGTGGATGGCAGCATTTTCACTTTCGTTTTTACCCCCCTCCTCGCTGTCTCGCCGTCAGAGCTTCTCTTCCCACGGCCGGGGAACCAAGCGGCGGGCAGAACTGGAGCGCGGTGTGGAGGGATGTTTTGTATCTTGCTTCCCCTTAGGGTATATCATAACTTAGCTTTAATGTGAAACTCTGCTGCGTGCTGCCACATTAAAATTGAGCGATTTTAAACAAATCACTGGCTGGAAATTAATGATAGAGTATATCCAGGAAACACACATTATAAAAGATATTCCTAGTGTATCTAAGTGGAGCTAAATTCACCCACCCGTGGAGTCTCTGGTGGTGACGAGGTGGTGACGAGGGCCGAGGTGGAGGAGATTAGAAAATCATTGCTTTATCTGCTATCTGATATGTTTATTCTTGAGAATTGGTGGCTGGGAAATCACGTGTGGATAAGAAGTACAAGCACACGGAGTGGATACAAGAGTTATAACCCCTCCTTGCCCCCATCTTATCATTTCTTTATTACTGTGGTTGTAAAGTATTGTGTTTAATGTTGATAGAAATATTTAAAGTTAAATTTTAATCGATTATTGCGCGGGATTGAAATTTTTGATCGATAAGATCAAAACCTCAGATTCTTCCATGTTCCTGTCCTGCATTTCTATTTATTTCTGCCCTTCATCTCCATCGTTTTCACCGAAGACTTTGCAGCAGAAAGCGCTGCTGTACAACTTACCTGAACCCCTCATCCCGGTCCCAGTGGCAGCATTCAGGTAAATTGGTCCATGGTGGGGGCCCACAGAAAGATGGCTGAGTAAGGACACTCCTAGTGCCACCTGGACACATTCATGGGAGCGGCGGCCATCTTTCTGTGGCCCCAGCCAAGGACTATTTGAAAGGAACTCTGCCACCGGTAGGACCGGGATTGCGAGGCTCAGGTTAGTTGTTCCAACTGCATCATTAGGTGAATATGCTCAGTAGCCCATCAACCGGCTTTTTAGTGTTCGGTGTTTGCCTGAAGTCTGTGTTCAGGTTTGGTTAACTCGAACTCGCTAGGTTCGGTACGAATAAGTATGTTTCATAATCAGTGTTGAGCAAACCCAACCGCAAAAGTTTGGGTTTGCTCAACACTAATTATGGAACATGCTACAGTAAACCAAGGTTCTTAATTAATAGGAAAGTACTCCAATCCCAACTTTTTACATTTCCAATTCTTTCCACTCCATGGGTTTTGTCATGTCCCACGACGTGTGTTTTATTTTATCTGGGGTAGCTGTTTACCATAATGTTTATTTCCATAGGCTGAGCAGTGTGCCTTTAACCCCCCTTGTCCCACCCTGGCTCCCTTAGTCTTGCTCTGATGCAAGTAGCTCCTCCCTTCTTCCCCTCCCCTTCTGTCATTTCTAGTCTGGCATCCTTGCAGTGCACAACTGCTGCTCCCTTCTGCAGCTACAGTCTTTCTACCTACTGCTGTGTATGGGTTACATCACAAGTTTTCCTGCTGCATTGAGTGTACATGTCTGCTGTAAGAAGTTTTGCTGCAAGATTCTGAACTGAAATAAAGATTTTTAAACTTATCCACATGATCCCTGAGCAGTTGGGTAAGCTATCTGCCAAGCCTTATGGAGTAAAGATAACATCTCACACACACACACACACACACACACACACACACACACACACACACAAACACACAAATAACGTGGATCTGTCTACAGGATTCACATTACTGCCATCTAGTGAGTCAGAATAGGTTTAATACCCTATTACCCTTCTACTCCTGCCTTTCCCAAGAATGAGAACATTGCGGAACATACTCCAACAAGGCTCTATATAGATGGGAAAGTACCCCAGTCCCAATCTTCAAACTTTCACCCCGGGGATCTCATACACCCATTAACCCTTCTACTCCTGCCCTTCCCAAAAATTAGAACATTATGGAACATCCTACATCCAGGTTCTCTATGAACAGGAAATTACTCCAATCTGGACCTTCAATTTTTGGGATTACTTCCACCCCAAGATTCTTATACCCCCACCAACCCTTTTAATTCTGCTCTTCTCAAAAATTAGAATATCATGGAGCAACCTCCAAAAAGGCTCTCTATGAATTTGAAAATACTCCAATGCCAACTTCTAACCTTTTGGATCACTTTTACCCTAGGCATCTAATACCCCATTTAACCCTTCTACTCCTGCCCTTCCCAAAAATGACAACAGCATGGAAGCACTGCCATATCACACTCTTAATTAAGGATCTCTATGAAATAGGAAATACTCCACTGCCAACCCTCCATGTTTTGGATTACTTTAACCTTCAATCTCATGCCCTATCTAACGCCTTTACTAATATCCTCTCAAAGTGACCATGCAGGTTCACATAAAGGGGGGCAATGGTCAGCTAATATGGCTTCTGGCTTTTACACCCCCTTCGTTCAAAGCCTTCCACTGCGCAGTGCCAGTCATTCTATGCTTAGCTGAGGATATCTGATTGTAGCCTTCAGATGTCATTCAAGAGTGGGATATCACACTGTGAGGAATAGGGCAAATAATATATGTCATTTTATTGCTGATGCCCGGCATCCCCCTTTAAGATTCTCTGTTCTTAGCAAATGTCACCTATACAAGGCTAGCAGGAAAAGAAAGTCCACATATGGGCTTGAGGTTCTGACACTCAGAAAAGGCAGTTTGAGTCCTAACACCTTGGTCAGACAGAGAAGGTCCAGGATCTCCCTTTGCTGCGGAGGTGTGATAGCATATGGGGCTTCATAAGAATGGCCCAGAACTTGTGTCTGGGAGGAAGGAGGGTGGAGGGCGGAGATCGAAGCATAAAGGGGAATGACCATGGGCCAGCGGTTATCATTTCTTGGGAGGTCACACTGCAGCGTGTGGGAGGTGCCCTAACCATCTATCAGCTCTCTACTCACCTCCATGTGGGAGCTCATCATCACTACTCTACATATGCATGTTAAGGTAACTCTGACTGTTGTATCTCTGCGTGTAACTCACTGTAACCTGTAACCCACTACTCAGAACAACATTTGTATTCATGCATATCCCATCATAGCCAAATGTTTGTTATCACTACCTAGTGTGCGCTCATTGCATTAAAACCTGTATTTAACTTGAGCGATCTTTTTGCCTTAGCCAAGAATCTGGGTGTCCATAGGCTTTGAGCCTGGAAGTCCCGCTAGGCGGGCGACGGACGGGGTCTTGGGAAAGAGGACTGTGTGTTCGGAGATCCCTGATTGTTAGTTGGATCACGAGACCCTCCGTTCCCTGACACACACCATCCAACAAGTTGGAATGAAAACATTTTCCAATCCTGACCTTCTATTTTTTTTTATTCTACCCAGGGATCTCATGTCCCCTTCAATCTGGTCCTCTGCTCTAGCGCTTTTGTAGATTTCTTTGCATGCCACCTTCATGAGTATCCAGGCAAGTTCAGATGAGCTTTCCATGTCCCCTTTGTTCAAAGCCTCAGTCAGCCAATCAATGCTCTTAGGGGGGCAACCAAGCCAACAAGGGCAAACGACCGAGGGGAATCCCCAGTTTGGGGTAGGTAGCCATTGCCTTTGGCAGAAAACAGAATGCTATGATTCACAAAAGCTCAGTATATTGAGCTTTTGTGAATTGTGTTTTTGTATTGCTTTTGTATTGTGATGTCGGACCCAGCTCTTCATATTTGCTGATATAATATATTAGTTCTTTATTCAATTGTATTTTTATTACCTTCATATATTAACACTGCACATTAATTCGTGAGTTTACATTGCACTTTGTACATTAGCCTTAGCACCTATTTTTAGCACTTTACCTTTGTACTTGGCACTTTTTTGGATGTTGGTCCCCCAAAAAGAGACCCCCGATTGACTTGGGGATTTTTCTCTTTTTGGGGGGATAGCTTTCACCCCTCTTTCTGGGCGGGTTTTTAGTAGGGGTACCTTTTTGGACTTATCTGGCAGTCCATTTCTCTCTTTTGGCTCTGCACATAAAACATTGTGGTTTCGCCCCTTATAGCCAGCACCATATCTTAAAGGTATCTAGCAGTGCGGGACCGGTTGTCCATTGTTCTTGTATAAGAGCCGTAAGGATTAGACACCAATTTCCATGTGTCTAGATCTTCCAAATTTGCTTTGAGACCGAAAAAATACTTCTACAATAGTAGCCTCCGAATGTAATATCCTTTTAAGAGGGAAACAGCAGTAATGAGGAGTGGGCACCAGCAACAAGGTTGGACCAAGATAGGGGAGAAACGTCTGGAACCCTTCATAAGTTAACCTAGCCCTAGGCTGGGATGTGATATTTCAGGCAAAGAAAGTTGAAAAATACACGGTTGTGGTTCACTACAATATTATATTTTATTTTTCTAATAAGCCTGGGGTAGTTGGTTAACTCTCAGCTGTACCCGGTGACCTCAGTGAGTGCCGGGGATTGTGTGTCACCATTAATATTCAGCTACGCGTCCCAAACCTTTTTCTAGCATTGTTAGTATTGCAGTGAATGAGTCGTACGAAGAATAAGCCCCCCATGCACCTCCCAACAATGCCGCTGACCCGGGGGCATAGAAAGAAAATCAAGCAACCCAATTAATTGGTTTCAGCCCATCCGCACGCTCTTGACTCCTTTTGTTCTGGAACGTTTCTGAAGCCCAATCTGGCGCTGCTCCTACTGGCAAGGTGACGATGTCCTGTCTACCATCGGCTTTAATTAAGTCCACTCCTCACTCTCCACTGCTGGTAGGACAAGAGCTGTTAAATAAAATTAGCGGTGATTTGTTAGGTTCCCGCGGTGCGTAATTCTCCTAAACAAGAAAAGCGGTTCTTGAATGGAAACCAGAGATCTTTCTATGCTGAAGATTTGGATGAACGTCAAAACGACACAGTCCTACCACCATTTGTTGCTATGTTTTAAAGGGTTTAACTATTTCATCTGAAGCCCATACAGGAGAGGGTCACAGATCATGGACAGGCCTACCTGTGGGCGTATTCATTGGTGGGCGCAATTCATTGGTGAGGACAGGTCAAAATTCTTCAGGCTCTTATGTTCTGGGTGCAGATTTATGGCTCCAAGGCCGGCGTCAGCGCCCGGCAAGGCGGGGCAGCTGCCGGGGGCCCCCACCCTCCGGGGGGCCCACTAACAGGGCCGGCCTTTGGGGTGTACAATGGCGCTTGACCTGCGGCAGACTGGGAGGGCACCGCCAAAGCTAGCGCCCACATCTTCTCGAATGGCGGAGCTCCACACAGCTGATTTCTTATCCCTGGAGCATCCCAATCTGTGATACCCTACTGTGTGAAACTCCCTGGGATCGCTAGCATACCCACTATGCAAGCAATTAAACCCCTGAGTTTTGGTCCGCTTTACAGGGGCATCTCAATTTGGGATGCAAAATCAGGTGAATCTAGATTCGTTTAGACTCCGAGGTCAGGTTTTAAGTAGACCAAAATTAGAATCTTGGTCCAAATAGCATGATCCTTAGGTGGCATCTAGATATGGGACGTCCCTTGGTGATGTGACATGACTCTTCACCACAAAGGGGCCCACTGAGACCATGCCGCCCAAGGGTCCACATAAACCTGGAGCCCTGAATGGCTCACCCTGGTGAAGTATCATAGCAGACACGCAACGCGTCGGTGGTAGGCCGCTGCAGGAGGACCCTGACTCTGCATAAATTGGTGATGTTAATGCCCTATTGAATACTTTTGATTACTTGTATCCATCTTGCTGCTTTACTCCTTCTTAGCACTTTAGCACTTTGTTTGCACAGTTTTGAAACTTGATCAGTTTGACCATACCTTGCACAATGTATTTGCTGCTTTTTTGGCTTTTGCATCGGTTTGCACAATTTTTGCGCTTTAGCACTTGGATAATTTTTCTTATTAATTTAATATTCACAGCATTGATCAAATCATCACAAATAACTCATATACTTAACTGTAATTTATTTCAAATATACATTTATTCTTTCATATATATACATATATATATTTATTAGATGGTATACAATATTATATTAGTTGCATGCTTTGTATCTTTGTAAAATAGAGTTAATAGGGGTGGATTTTCCTCCTGTCAATTTGTGTATATGTTTTTTTAATGATGTCCTTGTATGTTATATGTGGTAATTCACACTGCGATAATAAATGATTTGATTTGATTTTATTGGTAGGCGGCTCTTTTACAAGGCTCTTTCTGGGGATATTTCTAGTACCCCAGTTCTTAACATAAGTATTCTGAATGGCTCATTCGACAAAAAACACTAGGCCATAATGGCTCTAAACCAAACCCATGAGAGAGTTTCTTAAACTCAATCCTACTTATGCATAGTTGTTAATACTGTTGTTATTTTTCTTTTTCTAGTCTAGAGACGAGGAAGATTCAACAAAATCTACACAAATTGGCTGACTGAGATCTTTAACCCATGTGCTATTGGCTATCAGATGCACTTACACACATCAGTAGCCAGGGGCGGACTGGGAATAAAAAACGGCCCGGGACTTTTTGGGGCACACCGGCCCTGCTGCACTTTTCCTGGCCCAGTATAGTATCTTAATGTCACATTATATATACACTTAATTTTTCGTTCCACAACACGCATCCGGGGTTTATAGGTCAAAAATAAGAAAGAAAATATTCTGAACCAAATGGTGTGCTAAAATCCCCCCATTACAGACAGTGTACAGAATCACTCCATTACAACCATTAAGTAGCATCCCTCTGGACAGCCACTGGGGGCATCCCTCAGTACAGATCACACACAGTGGGGGCATCCCTCAGTACAGCTCACACACAGTTGGGGCCTCCCTCACTACAGATCCCACACAGTTGGGGCATCCCTCACTACAGATCCCACACAGTTGGGGCCTCCCTCACTACAGATCCCACACAGTTGGGGCCTCCCTCACTACAGATCCCACACAGTTGGGGCCTCCCTCACTACAGATCCCACACAGTTGGGGCCTCCCTCACTACAGATCCCACACAGTTGGGGCATCCCTCACTACAGATCCCACACAGTTGGGGCATCCCTCACTACAGATCCCACACAGTTGGGGCATCCCTCACTACAGATCCCACACAGTTGGGGCATCCCTCACTACAGATCCCACACAGTTGGGGCATCCCTCAGTACAGATCCCACACAGTTGGGGCATCCCTCAGGACAGCCATGTGCAGCATCCATCAGTACATGGTGTCCAGAGTGTGTGTGTGTGTGTGGATCAGATTGGGAGGCAGAGATGAATGGGGGCCTTTGGTCAGACTGGGGGTTATAGGTGAATTGGGCCATGTGTCAGGCGGGGGGGGGTGCAGATAAATGGGGCTGTGTACATTGTACCTGATCATGCTGGTGATGTCTGGATTCCAGATGTCAGTATTGTGCTGCGCAGAGGAGGGGACAGGAAAGCCTGAGCTGCTGCAGGATGAGCTGGGGAGAGAGGGGGTGGGCTGCCGCCATCTACACATCCAGCACTGCTCACCTCCAACATCTCCTCCTGGCCCCGCCCCCTCCTCGGGCTGCGTGGCAGACGATTGGCTGCTAGGCTTTCTTCCTCTGAGAGCAAATCTTTAGGTTGTCCAGCGCCGCCTGCTTGCTTTTTTGGAGGAACTATAACAGCCCAGTAAAGCAGGGAGGGCAAAAGAAAAAAAAAATACCGGAACCTGAAAAGCAACCACTCGGCCCTGGACATCTAAAGATTTGCTGACAGGTGAAATATTGAGCACACAGTTTGCAGCCTTCTCTGCTGCCGGCCTACCGGGATTCTGCCCGGTATGCCCTATGGCCAGCCCGCCCCTGTCAGTAGCACAGAATGATGTGGCAATTTGTTCCTCAAAAGGCTGTAAATAAGCCACACCCCTAGTCGTAAGCAGGCGAGCAGGCTCAGAGTCTTAATCAGGCCGAGGTCAGGGGCAGACAGAGCAAGTTCAGAGCTGAAATTTGGCCGAGGTCAGAAGCAGACAGAGCAGGTTCAGAGTCATGATCAGGCCGAGTTTATGGGTAAGTGGTGCACGTTTAAAGACGCGATCAGGCCTGGGTCAAGTTCAAAACTGTAATTAGGCCGAGGTCAGAAGCAGACAGAGCAGGTTCAGAGTTATAATCAGGCCGAGTTTATGGGCCTGTGGTGCACGTTCAAAGACGTGATCAGGCCTAGGTCAAGTTCCAACATGAGTCCAAGATGGGAGCCGAGTTGCAGGGACATCCCAGGTCGGGCAACCAAGGGATGATTATTGCCAGGCCACACGAGGCAGCAGACAGACCAGTAACTGGGCCTCTGGATTGCGGGTCAGTAATAAGCCGGATATCAGCCCGAGGTCAGGGGCAGACAGAGCAGGTTCAGAGCTGTAATTAGGCCGAGGTCAAGGTAAAGCAGGTTCAGAGTCATAATCAGGCTGAGTTTATGGGTAAGTGGTGCACATTTAAAGATGCGATCAAGCCTAGATCAAGTTCAAAATTAGGCCGAGGTCAGGGGCAGACAGAGCAGGTTCAGAGCTGTATTTAGGCCAAGGTCATGGACAGATGGAGCAGGTTCAGAGTTATAAGTAAGCTATGGTAAAATGGCAGATTATTATTCACAGATTGGGTCAGGCACTGGGAAATGACCAACTTGTATCTCTGGTCAAAGCATAACCTCACCTCTGCGGTTGAGTCGAAGAAGATCGCTTGGAACTGGTTACTCCGCCTCCCCTGCTCTAAGTCTGTGACTCAGCCTGTTTTCACTTATTGGTGAACACCAATCCGATCCTTTGGAGGTTCAGACCACTGCTGTACCCATAGTATTTAGGGTAGGCATGGGCATACAGATGACTGCAAGCACAAGGCTTTGGAGGTCACAGCTGACAAAATAGTAGGGGTCATTGGAGAAGAGGCACGCAACTCATTAGCACAGGGGCCAAAATAAAGCCCAAATTTTAGGTAGTGACTTATGGATTATGCCCCGATGAAGTGACCGTTCACACTTCACCTAATGCGTTGGCCGGGGGATGGGCGCGAGTAGCTGTGTCTATGGATATGTAAGACTATTAATTCTCTGGGACATATGTTTATTTTTTGCTGCCTCGTGGTGTCCTCATTATCATTGTCCACTGTTGATTAGCACTTCATCATGTGTTTATTATAGTTAGCACTTTAGTCAGTATTACTGGATATTATTATAATGATTGTAGTATATTCATTTATTTTATATTTCTTGCACACATGCACTTTGAAGTAGGAGGAGTGGGGGCATTAAATACATGGGTTTCATAGGATCTTATGATTAAGATGATGATCGGCAGCTAGTAGCACCCTCTAGTGTTGTGTCTTTGTTTGTATGTTTTTTAATATATTTTTTAAATAGTCCCTTTGTGTATGAACTAATAAAGAATTATAATTTATATTTAACATAGTGGTGCACTAGTTTCTTGAATATTTGGGGGCTTTGTGGGGGCCCCCTTGTTTGTTGATACTACATAGTGGTATATCCAAGTGTTGCACACTATAATTACAAGTAGTTGGTGCAGCCATTTTTCTTTGTAGTGACATATGAATTCTCTGTATTTCCTGTACCTATAGGTTGCTAATTGACAGGAGCTAAGCCATCAGACCAATAGGTGGAGCCACTGATCACCCAAATGTACCAGGCCCTGAGATCTATGTGCTGGTCTTCACTAGAGCCCTGGACAAGGAGGGGCAGAACCGGGAACAGGACACCCCGTAGGCATGCAATGGATGGACCTGCTGCGGTGTGATCATGCATCCGGGAGCCAGCAAGGTTCTGACACTTAAATGTAAATTCAACCCTGCTTAAATCATATAACTAGATGCATGGCCTGCCTGTGTCAGCCTTCATCTCATGAAGGAGCATGTTTGGGATGTTTTTGGAAAGTTGAGCTGCTAAATCAGCGGTTCTCGGTCCTAGGTAGCCCCTAGCGACAACCATGTACCTCCTAGGAGGAGATCAATTATAAATATCACCAAAATAAATACATAATGGGCCTTGTAAAAAGATAAAATATGCCAGACCCATAATAACCACCCTGTTGGTGCACCACTGAACATTGCTGCGTGCACTCTGGGGAACACGTACCACAGAATGAGAAATAGTGAGTCCTAGAAATTCAATGTCTTTGATCGCGAGTTAAAATCCAGCCTGCCTTAGACTCCTTTTAAAACCTCCTTCGGAACCTCAATTGTCACAAAAGCCCTCCAGCCATCCAACCAGGATAGAATTGTGTCATCCATCAGCCCTGCAGAAGCAAACACGTCATGTTTGGAGGCCATGCAAGAGATATAGATGTCCGCTGTCCCCCGGGTGATGAAGAAGGAGCCATTCTCCCCCGTCACTCATTCTCTATGGACGGGGCCCAGCTACCGGTCTCCCGTCTCAAGATTTGTTTTTCACCATTTTCTGGACAGAGAGGTTAGAGCATTACAGAGTTTTGTTGTCTCCGGCCCCTATCCATAATCCGCCGTGTCAGGAGACACAGATTGGCTGCCGCACCTATCCTCCTGACAAATAGACCTGTCCTTTGTGTCTACGGCATGGCGGGCCTGGTGATGTATGATCAAAGGGAGACACAGGGATGAGACAGATAAAAATACACAAACAGGCTTTTTTTTCCAAAAAGCCGACGGTTGATCAGAACTCATGAATATTTTATTCTTATTATCCTTTATTTATTAAGCTCTGATAGTTCCATGTTCGCATTGCTGTACAATAAATATTAAAGAAGTGTAAATGATCACGAAAACACCAAAACGGTGGAAAAGATCCTCTCAGAAAGGGGTGATGGTCTAAAGGCTGCCGTAGACATGAGAGTAGACGTATTTAGGAATTTGGTACTGGTCACTCTAAGGTCCGCCAAGTATTAGATATACATTAATCATAGTTGGTTTGCTCCTTTGTGTCCTCCACCCAAATGAAAGTTCAAGCTAAATGAATGACCTCTCTAATCCCAATAAATACCCCCTCAGTCCATGATATGACAAACCTAACCTAAACCAACATCTAACATCAGATAAACCAGATCATCCAGGTTATGTGAGTTCCTGCATCACAATGGGAACCAGTTTGAAAGTTTCTACAAGTTAAAGATCCCTTTTAAGCCCAATTAATTCTTCCTCAATCCATAATATGACAATCCTAACCTAAACATGAACATCCAACATGAGGTAAGTCTGATCATCCAGGTAATGTGAGCTCCTCAGCTTGGAAACCTAAGCGAGGAACAGTTATATAAGATGCATCACGATGGGAACCAGTTTGAACGTTTCTACAAGCAGAAAGATCCCTCTAAGCCCAATGAATTTATCCTAAATTCATGATTTGACAATCCTAACCTAAACATGGACATCCAACATCAGATTGTTAGGCACTTACCTCACCGCCGTTCCGGGTCCCGCGCCGCGTTGCCGGCTGGCTCCCACCGGGCTGCTGCCCGGCGGTCCCCGGGTTTGCCAGCTCCTCGGCACCGTCGCGGGGATCTGGGGCGGGCGGCGCAGGACGCCATGGGTGGCCGCGTCGCAGCCCGCTCCGCGCGGCGGCGCGGCCTTGCGGCTCTCCCCTCCAGCTCTGCGCTTCCCCTTCCTGGCGGGGGCGCGCCCGATCATCAACGTGCTCGCGCGCGCGCGCGAGCACGTCTGCTTTATGCCTCCCGGCGGCGCTTCCCCCAGCGCGCCCGCCGGGGGCGAGTTTGAATTGTCCAGTCAGTGGCCGGTTCTTGGGATCGGACCCAGGGACTGGTCGGCCTGTCTGGCCTGGGCCGTCCAGCTCCTGGGACCGATCCCACTTCCTTGTTGCACCAAGCACCTTCCTTCCCTCCTTTTTCCCTGTTTCCCATTGGCCAGACTTCCCTATATATTTGCACTGTTCCAGTTTCCCAGTGCCCGTTATAGCTTCTGGGTTCTGGTTGTGTGCTGCGTTACTTGTGAAGATTTGGATTTGGATTTGGACTCTGACTATTCTTGCTAGCTGCCTGCCCTGACCTCCTGCTTGCTTGACCACTCTCTTGCCTGACCCTCCTGTACCTCGCCTGTGACCTCCTGGTTTGACCTCGGCTTGATCTACGGACTTTTCACACCCGGCATCCTCATTCGGGATTCCCTGCCTAACACCAAACTGCACCTTAAGCTACTATCCCTTGCGCCTGTTAAGTCCTGGGGGCAACCGACTGGGAGAGGCATTACTCGCGTCTCCCACAAGCGGGGGCTTGTCTATAGGCAGAAGTGGCGGTGGAGATTGGGGGATACTGGCTTAAGACAGACGGGTGTTAGGTATAATCCTGACACAGATAAGTTAAATCATCCAGGTTATGTGAGCTCCTCAGCTTGGAAACCTAAGCGAGGAACAGTTATGTAGGATGCATCACGATGGGAACCAGTTTTAAAGTTTTTACAAGCTGAAAGATCCCTCTAAGCCCAATTAATTCCTCCTAAATCCATGATATAATAATTATAACCTAAACATGGACATCCAACCTGAGATACATCTGATCAAGCAGGTTATGTGAGTTCCTCAGCTTGGAAACCTAAGTGAGGAATGGTTATGAAGGATGCATTACGATGGGAACGGGCTTGAAAGTTTCTACAAGCAGAAAAAAATCCAATTAATTCCTCCACAATCCATGATATGACAATTCTAACCTAAATGTGGACATCGAACATAAGATACGTCTGATAATTCAGGTTATGTGAGTTCCTCAGCTTGGAAACCTAGGTTATGTATCAACAACTGGCATGACAGGAAACATCACAGGATTTAGTGGTCCCATGGATAAGACTCCTGGTTGGTAACATCAAACTAATTGCTATGCATAGAGAAGATGTATTTGCTCACAGGGCCTCTGCCTGATCTAAGTGAGGTCACAATGGGAACCAGAATGCAAGTTACTTCTGAAAAAACCATCTATGCCCAGGAAAGACCTCTCAGTTCATGATATGACAATGCTAACCTAAACTTGAATATCTAGCATCATATAAGTTTGATCATCTAGTTTGTGTAAGTTCCTCATTTCAGAAACTTAAACCAGGAACAGTTATAATAGATGCATCGACTGGCAGCACAGGAAACTTTGCAGTGTTTAATGGTCTTCCCATGGGTAATACTCTTGGTTGCTCACATCAAACGTTTTGCTGTACAGTACATAGAAAAGAACACATATATACTCCCCAAGCCTCTGTCTGATCTAGTTTAGGCCACAATGGAAACCAGTTTGGAATTCCTTTATGCTGAATATCTCCACAGTCCATGAGATGACAATACTAATCTAAACTTGGAAATCCAACATCAAATAAGTCTGATCATCCAAGTTTTGTGGATTTCTCAGCTTGGAAACCTAAACCAAGAACAGTTATGTCGGATGCATCAACTGGCATCCCAGGAAACCTTGCAGGGTCCTCCCATGGATAAGACTCTTGGTTGCTCACATCAAACTTTTTGCTATACAGTACATAGAGAAGAACACATATATATATACTCTGATCTAGTTTAGGCCACAATGGGAACCAGTTTGGAGGTTCCCTTAAAGCTGAATATCTCCACAGTCCATGATATGACAATCCCAACCTAAACTTGGACATCCAACATCAAATAAGTCTGATCATCCTGTCAGGCCGGAGAGTTTGTCAGTATGAACTCTAAGGTGCTAGCGCACTAACCCAAGGGCCTATGACAGATGTCAGCAGTCTCCAGACTCCGGTAGGTACAGGTACAGATTTAGGTTCAGGTTCAGATACAGAGCACAATCAAAACAAAACAACATCCTGCTACACCAGGTGGAGGGCAGATCCACATAAATAGCCCTCACACCAGGTGCAGCAGAAGATGGGGAGAGAGAGCAGGGTTCTTACACATCCAAGTTTTGTGAGTTTCTCAGCTTGGAAACCTAAACCAAGAACAGTTATGTTGGATGCATCAACAACTGGTCTCCTAGGAAACCAAAAGCAAGGAAATAAAGCTACCTCATTGTTTCCAGTGTGGTTGTTGTCTGCACAGAGTGAGATGCTGGAGTCTGGAGAGTCCAATAAACTAATGGGAAATCCAGCAAGCTGACAGTGTGTTCTATCCTTTGCAAACTCCAGTTAAAACATTTTGTTTAATGAATATTTAAAAGCTGGAGAGAGCCATGAAACCTTGCCCAGTGTGCCTCAGTGACGCGTTTCGAGGGGGGTTCCCCTTAGTCAAGCAGAGGGGAAAACCTCACAGTCCCATGGTTGGTCACATCAAACTTTTTGCTACGCATAGAGGAGAACTACTATCCACTCACCAAGCCTCTATCTGTTCTAGGTTAGGTCATGATGGGAACCAGTTTGAAAGTATCTTGAAAGTTGGGTACTCAACCACTTCTTTTAAAGGTCTATAAACAGGCATCTGGTGAGAGGTGAAGGTCCAGGCGGGTGGCTGTCGCAGCAGGGGTATTCTGACTCACTCAGATGGCAGTAATGGAATCCTGTAGACAGCTCCATGTTACTTGTGTGTGTCTGTGATGGATGTTTTCTTTACTCCATGAGGCTTGGCAGATAGCTTACTCTGCTGTTGGTTAGATCACGCGGATACGTTTTGAAAGTTTTATTTCAGTACAAAATCTTGTTACAGCAGACATGTATGTTCAATACAGCTGGAAACTTGTGGTGTAATCCATACAGCAACAATAGGTAAAAGAACTGTAGCTGCAGAAGAGAACAGCATGTGTGCACTGGTCGGATGCCAGACTAAATGGCAGAAAGGGAGAGGAAGAAGGGAGGAGTTATTTGCATCAGAGCAAGACTAAGGAAGGGGCAAGGGGAATTAAAGTCACACTGCTCAGCCAGTACAATAAACATATATTAAACTGTTACCCCGGGTAAATCAAAACACACGTCATGGGACATGACGGGGGGGTTAGTTAAAAATCAGTGCACTGGAGGGTTGCTATAGTTCCACAGGCAAAAAAGAGAGGGATGGAAGGGGCAAAGCTGGGGGGACAGGAATGGATGGGGCAGAGATGGCAGGACAGGGTTGTATGAGGCTGAGCTGGGGCAGCGAGACATGATTGGATGGGGCAAAGAGGCAGAGAAACAAAGTTTGTGTGTACCTTTCAATGCCATTTTCCGTCCGTGCAGTACTTCATATTGCAATGCTAGGAGCCAGGGAGCCATGAAACTGGCAGAGAGACTAAGCAGTACATCGCCAATTAAGTAAAGGGGGCAACTCTGAGCACAGAAGCAGCCGAGTGCAGGGCTGTCAGGGCAGGGGTCCAAAAATCAGGCGCCGAGGTCCGCATTTGGAAGTACCCTCTATGCCCAATTAATACCCCCTCAGCCCATGACAGTGAAAGTTTGCTCTTTCAGGTTTTGTGTGTAACATAGAGACCTAAACCAGGAACAGTTGTGCAGGATCCCATGGATAAGACTCCTGGTCGGCTGAATCAAACTTTTTGTTATTCATAAAGGAGAATTAGTATCTACTCACCAAGCCTCTGTCTGATCTAGGTTAGATCACGATGGGAACTAGTTTATTGTCTCTAATCCCAAATACATGACATCCCTTAAATTGATACTGCAGACAGAGGTAATTGTTACACAATGGTGTTGGGCTACGTTTGGCGCTGTCCTAAACTGTTTTCCATTTTTAAATTGAAGCAGAAATGGCTGAGATATCAGGGTTTACATATTCAGCCAATGACATTCTCTTTTTCATCCGGTCCCCCAATCAGCTCAGCAGAGCGGGACAGGATTGCTGGTCCCTCCCTCTTCCGCCCCTCTTCTACCTCCTCCTCCAGATTCATCATATTGCTGTCAGCTGTCAGCCAAGAGCTGATTATTATGCAGCATCACAGATCCAAGGGCCACACCTACTTTTCCTAGAAGAAAAATCATAAGCTGAACCTGTAAACCCTGATATCTCGGTCATTTCTGCTTCAATTTAAAAATGGAAAACAGTTTAGGACAGCGCCAAATGCAGCCCGACGCAATAGTGTAACAATTAACTTTGCCTGCGGTAGCACTTTAAAGTGGACCAAAACCCAGGATTTTGACTAGCCTGGGTTTTGGTCCTTTCCCCCGGGGGAACCCCGATCAGGGTGAAACCCTCCACAGATCGCGCATTAACTTACCTCATCCCAGTCCTACGGTGCATGCGCGGCCGCTCGTCCAATCAGCGCACTCAGAGCCGCTGAGCTATGGACGTCTAAGCCGTCGTTTTAGCTCAGCGGCTCCGAGCACGCTGGCGGCCGCATCTCACGCTTCCCTCTAACAGGGCGCACGCCCACGTCTGCCATTCGCAAATGGTTGGCGCGGCGCGAGGGATAGCGGGAATGCAGCCTCGTCCTGCGCATGCGCCGTTGGACGGGATTGAAGTAAGTGAATGGGTGACCTGGGGGGTTTCACACAGCGGGGCATAATGATTTGGGATGCCCCGAGGGGGGATGGATCGGCCTGGAAATCTTATAGATTCCCAGGCCGATCCAGCTGGGTTTTGGTTCACTTTAAAGTCTATGAGACTCCAGGGTAGGTATACTCGCTCCCCCGGGGCACCCCGATTGGGGATGCCCCGCTGTGTGAAACCCCCCAGGTCACCCGAAAACATACCTTCGTTCCCTGTCCAACGGCGTATGCGCGAGCAGCGTCCGCATCCTCGCTATCCCTTTAGTAGGGCATTTGTGAATGGCCGGCGTGGGCACGCTCCCTGTTAAAGGGTAGCAGGGGATGCACCCATCAGCGCGCTCGGATCTGCTCACTTTAGATACGCTCTTGAGTATCAACAGACAGAAGGAGGGTCCCCACACAGCCCCCCAAATACCCAAGATAGAATAGCACCACTGTATTGAATACAAAAATGATCCTTTATTAATAGAAAACACAAGACTATATAAAACACACTTAAAAAACATGAAACGACACTAGGGGGCGCTGCAACCTGCTAATTGTGAAATCAATCCCCAAAATCTGTAACGTACAATCAAAGCCCCAGCCCCAGCCTAATTTAAAGTGGACCAACACCCAGGGGTGATCGGCCCGGGAATCTATGAGATTCCCGGGCCGATCACCTCCCTCACCGCGGGGCATCCGAGATGTCCCGCGGGGTGAAACCCCCCCCCAAAAGCCCCCAAAAAACGTACCTTATTGGCGACGGATCCGTCGCTTGTCCGTCGCCGAAAAGGTGCGTTTTTGGGGGGGTTTCACACAGCGGGGCATCCTGACCTCGGATGCCCCGCTGAAGTGGATCAACACCCAGGATAGTGAAAATCCTGGATGTTGGTCCACTATGTGACAAAAACCTTATAAATAATTAATCACAATAAAAAAACTCAATATTGCTGATCTATAATAGAGTGCTAATCCATAATAAACAATGCAAAAAATTGAGGACACAACAGAGCAGCAAAAAACAAACACTTATCACAGTGAATAACAGGTCTTACATGTGCAAAATAGCAGTAACCAGTAGCCAGCGCCCACACCCCCGGCCAACGCGTTACGTGACGCACACATCATTTCATCCGGGCAATGAGTACTGACTGGTGATCCGCCTTTAGATAAGCTCTTGGACGAAGGGGCGGGAGCGGATCCCAGCGCACTGACTGGACGAGAGGTTGCGCATAGGACCAAGGAAGGGTGAGTGAGATCGGGCGACCTGCGGGGTATCACGAACCCCGATCGAGGTGCCCGGGGGGGCAAGGACCAAAATCCAGAATAGTCAAAATCCTGGGTTTTGGTCCACTTTAAACTGAAAGCTGCACATAGTGTTAGGCACTTACCTCGTTGCCGTCCCTGGTCCCGCGACGCACTGTCGGGTGGCCCCCGGTTGGCTGCTGCCCGACGGTCCCCAGGTGTGCCGACTCCTCGGCGCTGTTGTGGGGATCGGGGGTCGGCGGCGCGGGACGGTGTCGGTGTCGCTTCCCCCTCCCGGCGGGGGCGCGGCCGATCCACAACGTGCTCGCGCGCGCACGCAAGCACGTCTTCTTTATGCCTCCCGGCGGCGCTTTCCCCAGCGCGCCCGCCGGGGGCAAGTTTAAAACACCCTATCCGTGGCTTGATCCTGGAGGCGGACCCAGGGACTGGTCGGCCTGTCTGGCCTGGGCCGTCCAGCTCCTGGGACCACTCCCGTTTTTATGTACGCACCAATCATTATTGTTCCCTGACCTTTTGCCTGCCTGACCACGATTCCGCCTGACCCCTCTGATACCGCGCCCCGTGACCTCCCGGTTCTGACCTCGGCCTGTAATTGGACTTCCGCCATCCGGCATCCTCGTTTGGGACTCCCTGCCGTCCATCAGTCTCCACCTTGAGCTGGTAATCTTTGCGCCCTATAAGTCCTGGGGGTAACCGAGTAGGAGAGGCATTACCCGCGTCTCCTACAAGCGGGGACTTGTCTATAGGCAGAAGAGGCGGTGGAGATTGGGGATTATCTGCTCAAGACAGACAGGTGTCCGGTACAGTCCTGACAGTATAATGGGCCATAAAAATCTAGAGTACATCCAATCCGCAAAAAGACTAACTCCAAGACAGGCTCGCTGGTCCTTATTCTTTTCCCGGTTTAACTTCTCTATAACCTATAAACCTGGGTCCAAAAACGTAAAAGCGGATGCCCTGTCTCGGAGTTTTTCTTTCTCCGATTTACCCGAAAGGATGGATGTTCCCATATTGCCCCACTCCCTGGTGGTAGCCGCCATTCAACCTCAACTTCCTGATCTAGCTCAATTCCAGGCCGAGGCCCCACCTGAAAAACCTGAGTCGGTCCAGTTTGTGCCCTCTCTTTACCGCACTGCCTTTTTGTCTCATTTTCACGATACTAAAACAGCGGGTCATCCGGGGGTAAAGAAAACTATTGCTTTATTGTCCCGCCAAGTCTGGTGGCCATCCATTAGGAGGGATGCACAGAAATTTGTCCTAGCCTGTAAGGTCTGTGCTCGGAGTAAGGCTTTAAGACACTCCCCTGAAGACCCTCTACTACAATTGCCCATTCCTGCCTCTCCGTGGACCCATTTGGCCATGGATTTCGTTACGGATCTCCCCCCTTCCCAGGGATATACCGTTATTTGGGTAGTAGTGGACCGCTTTAGCAAAATGGCCCATTTCATCCCTTTAAAAAAGCTTCCCACAGCGCAAATCTTAGCACAACTCTTTATCACTCACATTTTTAGAATCCACGGTATCCCAGTAGACATTGTTTCGGATAGGGGGGTCCAATTTGTCTCCCGGTTTTGGAGGGCTTTCTGTACTAAGCTGGGCTTCACCGTCTCTCTTTCCTCGGCATTCCACCCTCAGTCGAATGGGCAAACCGAAAGAACAAACCAATCTTTAGAACAGTATTTGCGTTGTTTCACGGCTGATACTCAGACGGATTGGGCTTTCTTCCTGCCGTTTGCTGAATTCGCATTAAACAACGCTTCACATTCTTCCACGGGGGTTTCTCCCTTCCATTGTGTTTATGGCAAAGATCTGAAATTCTCAGCCCTTTCGGACCAACCCTCTAGTGTTCCCTCCTTAGATGACTGGGTTTCCAAATGGCCGGGATTATGGAATAAAATCCAGCAACATCTGACTAAGGCTGTTCTTCAACAAAAAAAATTTTCAGATCGTAAACGTTCTTCTAATTCTGGTTATGAGGTGGGGAACTGGGTTTGGCTTTCAACCAAGAATTTGGCCTTACGCCAGCCCTCCGCTATGTTAGGCCCTAAATTTATCGGCCCCTTCCCCATAATACGAAAAATTAATCAGGTTACGTATCAGTTAGCTCTCCCTTCTTCCATGAAAATCTGTAATTCCTTTCATGTTTCACTTCTTAAGCCTGCAAGAAACCATGAATCTAATAGTCCTCCTAGCCCTGTGTTAGTCGATGGGCATCAGGAGTTTGAGATTGCCCGGGTTCTTGATTCCCGCTTTTTTCGAAACTCTCTTCAATATTTAATTGACTGGAAGGGGTACGGCCCGGAAGAAAGATCTTGGGTTCCGGCCAGAGAGGTTCATGCGCAGAATTTGGTAAAGAGATTTCACAGGGAGAATCCTCTGAAGCCCAGCTTGGAGGGTCCAGTGGCCCCTCCTCAGGGGGGGGGTAATGTTAGGCACTTACCTCGTCGCCGTCCCTGGTCCCGCGACGCGCTGTCGGGTGGCCCCCGGTTGGCTGCTGCCCGACGGTCCCCGGGTGTGCCGACTCCTCGGCGCTTTTGTGGGGATCGGGGGTCGGCGGTGCGGGACGGTGTCGGTGGCCGCGCCGCAGCCCGCTCTGCGCGGCTCCGCGGTCCCGTCGAGCTCCCTCTCGATGCGGCGCTTCCCCCTCCCGGCGGGGGCGCGCCCGATCCACAACGTCTTCTTTATGCCTCCCGGCGGCGCTTTCCCCAGCGCGCCCGCCGGGGGCAAGTTTAAAACACCCTATCCGTGGCTTGATCCTGGAGGCGGACCCAGGGACTGGTCGGCCTGTCTGGCCTGGGCCGTCCAGCTTCTGGGACCACTCCCGTTTTTATGTACGCACCAATCATTATTGTTCCCTCCATTGCCCCTTTTCCCCAGTGGCCAGTATTCCCTATAAAGCAGCACTGCTTCAGTATCCCAGTGCCCGTTATAGCCTCTGGGTTCTGGAAGTGCAGTGGCCAGCACTGAATGCTGCAACAGCTGCCTTACAGCTGAAGGTTTGTCATAATTGCACCACAGTGCTTAATGCACATTTGCCATGCATTCGTAAGTGTTAAGTATAAAGGTTTCCCCCCAGTGGTTAAGAAGTGTATTACATGTTAGGCCTAAGCCACATACTGTATGTTATTTATTGGTTCCTCCAACTGTCAATTAGCTGATGCAAAGTGAAGTCTATGACTCCTCTGTCACCTGACCATTCCAACCAATGGAAGGCCAGAGGAAGCCAGTTCCCTCCAGTCAGTCAGCCCCTGGTGGGCGAAGGGGGAGCAGCTCCAGCCCCTGTGCTGGCTGCATGTGTTCCAGCTTTCTTCAGAAAACCTACTTCAGGCTTAGGCCTATGCCAGCCTTATTCTCCTACTCATCTCCACCTGTAACCAGTCGCCCAAGGATGTTCACAGGACAGTTCTACCTCAGTAGGATAACTTTATTGCGTAAGAAGCCTACTGTCTGGATCGTCTGGAATTTGAGGGTCTCCCGCCAGCGACCAAAACTAGTCTAGCTTTCATGCTAGTAGTCCACGCGCCTCTATGCGGTCACCGTGTACGAGAGCAGCTTCATGTTCAGTAATTCTCAAGTTAAGTAACTCAAGTCGTCTCTACCTGTGCCTTGCGGTGGGAATATAGATCTACTGGATCAGGTCTGTAAACTCTTTTAAAAGCCTTCTAATGTCATCCCTTGATAGTACTACTACTCTCAGCATCTCTACAGCCCTAAGGCTTCAGTATAGACTCTCTCACTCTGCATCAGCAATCACTAAAGCTGTTTAAACTTACTAAAGTTACCCTGGTTGCATCCAGAGGAAAGGACTGACTCTTGTTCCAGCAATAAAAGCAACGTTGTTTATCCGAACCCTGGCATTGCTTTCTGTAGTGGGTGCCTTGACTAGGATACAGCGGGAACTACATTGGTTAACTAGCCCTGGGGTCAAGACTACTAGCCACCAAACCCTCGAGCCATACACCGTGACAAGTGTACTCCATAGGCTATCCCCAGGGGGTGTTATCTCAATTTTTGGCGTCACGAACAGGATTTCACCTCTGTGCCATTTTGATTTTCTACTATATTGTTGGACTCTGTCAAGATATTGCACTATAAAGCCAACTAAGGGATTTACAAGTGTGCCTGATGATTTTCCTGTGTTTTCAACTAATTTGGAGGACATTTTCTGCTCGTTGCTAGGGGCAACCGCACTAGAATTTCATGCTGCGCAACATCCTGGGCCTGAAGGAGGTAATTTTACCGCTGCCGATGCGCGGGAAACTAAGCCCTCCATAGACTTTACTGCAGGCACTCCTGATTGGCTAATTCTCCTCTCTGAGCAGACCGAGGGGGTGGAGTTTGCTGCCTGGGTCCTCCTCCTCCTCCTGCTGGGAAAGCGCGCGAAAGCTGAGCAAGATGGCGACCGCTGCGCAACCCTCTCTCGCTGCAGCGCCACCGGAGCCCACCTGTGTCATCCCGCCGACGGATCTTACCTGCTTGCAGACTCCGCTGCCCGAGGACAGCGACGACAGCTGGGCCGGATCACCTCCTGCCACCGCGGTGTCCTCCAGGGCTGGCTCGCCCCTGCCATTCGCTCCAGAGGGAGGATCGCCTACGGCCGTCAGCTCACCTGCGTCTACAGAGAGCTCCCTCAGCGCGTCACCGCCTGGCCGCCACCGAGATGAAGAATCCTATGCCTTCACCGATACTGACGTCATTTCTTCAGACGACGGAGTGGTGAGTGAGCAGCGGCTATCGCCGCCATCAGTCCCTGCGGCCCCCGCTACTAAGGTCACCACTGTCCCCTCCAGAGACTGGGCTAACCGCCATCTCCTGCCCCCTATACCAGTTAAGGGACGGCCTCCTGGGTGCCCCTCGCCACCACTGCCTCAGTGGCTCTACGGAGATGAGCCCACCATTGTAAAGATAGCTGAGGAGATACAACGGGCACTGATTAAAAACACTATGGCCGATGCCACTGTAACTTCGGCTGCCAAGCCTATAGCAGCCCTTGTGAGTCCTCCTGCACCTGTAGCGCCAGCTATTGTCCACATGAAGCCTGCCAAGTACCAAGCCATGGTGGAAAGGGCTAGTGGGGCAACCTCCTCAGTAACCATCAGGACAAGTCCTGTTAACCCCTGCACTACTGGGTCTAGCACACCTGTAACCGCTAAACAGCGAGCACCTTTTATTACCTACAGTGACTTGTGGGGTCATCCTCATACCCCATTTGTGGAATCCTCAGCCACTTCTGAAAGAGACTTTATCAGGAGGCTAGAAAGGCCTAGGCCAGGAGACCCTCCTCTAGAAAGGAGACGAGGGACAGTTACTAAGTTCGACCGTCAGCGTGGGTACGGTCTAATTATGGACTCCTATAATGGACAATTGGTGTTGGTCAACCGCAGGGCCGTTATGAGGGACTACACACCAGTATACCTGCACAACTTGCAGCCTTCTGAGATTGTAGAGTACACCTTAGTGGGTTCTCCAAAGGGACCATGGGCAGCAGCTGTTACTCGCCCTAAAAACCCTGTCCAGAGGCCTTTCCTACCTGCTCCATCAGAAAACTGGGAAGAAGACTGGGAAATCTTCAAACCACTGGGACCCCTCATCCCACTTAATGTGCCTTCCAAAATAGCGTCTCCACCTATAGATGAACCCCAACAGCTACCTCCGCGCCTATGCCAGTTTCAGCTAACAAGGCTGCACCTTCTGCCCCAGCAAAGCAACCATCTTCTTCTACTCCTGCACCTGTGGCTACTGTTGCTGACTTTCACCCTACAGTTACTTATCACATTGCTCCGGTCATCTCTCCTACCACTACGGTGACCCCCAGTATTAACCTTACCATTGCGTCTAACGACACTCCTGTACGCAGAAGGTCCTTGCCACGTTATCCTGTGGATCTGTCCGCCCTGAAAGAAAGAGTGGACACCTGGAGCCCTTCCAGGCCCTACTATTAAGAAGCCATATCAGCCATGTGACTAGGCCAGTTGGCCACCTTATTTTTGCACTCCCTCTTTTTGTTTTTTGGGCAAGCTGCCATATCTTCAGTTAGCATAAGGACTTTTATGTCTATAATGTGAACATTTTCTTTTAGGTGTACTAACATTTTATGCTTGTAGGTTTTCTTCTCTCCAGCTGTGTTTTCAGTTCTATTTTTGGTAACCGTTAGCAACTGAGTTTAAGAAATTTTGCCTGGTCCGCCAAGAACTACTTAAGTCTCCTTCTCTAATACAGTATGGACCTAAAGTCTCAGGATACAGTGGCTTCACGGCATCTGATGAAGAGCCATCGTTCCTGTTTGTCGTCATAAGTATCTACCTCAAGTTTTGCACTAAGTACTGTATTTTTGTATTTTTTTTTCCCTCTTTTAAGCAGGAAGTGTATTTTATTTTTCTAGTTTTATCTGCATCTACATATTTTTGCACTTGAAGTATTGAGTCGTATATATATATTTATATGTCATAGTAGTCATTCTAGTCACTTTATTTCTGAGCCCGCACTAAGTAAGTGTGTAATTTTAGCAAAAGGCCAGAAAACTATACTCCCACTCTGCACTAAGTATTTTGTCTTCAGTAATGTCTTTTCATATCCTTCAAGGTAAAGAGTGAAATTTTCTTGTTTGCTCACTTAGTCTCCAAAATGTTAGAACTGTAGAAAAAAAAAAACAACTAAGTTTTTTTTTAAGGTACGTCACGACACTTTGCTCTTACCACCACATGATCACATTTTATGGTCCTACCCTGTTCTCTCACATTTTTCCTCTCAAAGAGGTGGCCTTTAGGTTGTATTGTTCACCATGTATATAGTCTCATGTGTCCTGGCCAACTGTAATTTTCTAGTGACTGGCCCTGGGTTGGTAGCTCGCGCCCTAAGGATAAGGGGCGTTGGACCACTGCGTATGGCTACTAGTAACAGGCTCAGGTACCAGTACACTTTCGTAATGCTAGCCATCATTTTTCCTAAAGGGTATTCTGCAGTGGCACTTACATGCCTGGGCGAGTAGCACCTGTAGTCTCACCTATTGCTACTGAGTATTTCCCCACACATATGTACACATAGACATGTTTAACTTGTTTCCTCCTCAGGTGCACCTTTTCGTGTAGATGGTCTATCTGGATGTCTGAGTTGAATGCATGGTTGGTATGAATGGGACGTCCCCCAATGTATGAGTGTATTTATTATTTTGCCTCTGTCTTCTCCTAGGTGCCCAAAGGGATCTTTACACAAGGTGTTACATACCTTCTTGTTGTTTCTACTGTGACGTACCATAGTGTTTCTACATACTTCCCATATCTTTTACATGTCTCTTAAAAAGTAGACTTCATTCATTTACTGTCGCCGAGGACGGCTCATCTTTTTCGGGGGGTGTATGCAGTGGCCAGCACTGAATGCTGCAACAGCTGCCTTACAGCTGAAGGTTTGTCATAATTGCACCACAGTGCTTAATGCACATTTGCCATGCATTCGTAAGTGTTAAGTATAAAGGTTTCCCCCCAGTGGTTAAGAAGTGTATTACATGTTAGGCCTAAGCCACATACTGTATGTTATTTATTGGTTCCTCCAACTGTCAATTAGCTGATGCAAAGTGAAGTCTATGACTCCTCTGTCACCTGACCATTCCAACCAATGGAAGGCCAGAGGAAGCCAGTTCCCTCCAGTCAGTCAGCCCCTGGTGGGCGAAGGGGGAGCAGCTCCAGCCCCTGTGCTGGCTGCATGTGTTCCAGCTTTCTTCAGAAAACCTACTTCAGGCTTAGGCCTATGCCAGCCTTATTCTCCTACTCATCTCCACCTGTAACCAGTCGCCCAAGGATGTTCACAGGACAGTTCTACCTCAGTAGGATAACTTTATTGCGTAAGAAGCCTACTGTCTGGATCGTCTGGAATTTGAGGGTCTCCCGCCAGCGACCAAAACTAGTCTAGCTTTCATGCTAGTAGTCCACGCGCCTCTATGCGGTCACCGTGTACGAGAGCAGCTTCATGTTCAGTAATTCTCAAGTTAAGTAACTCAAGTCGTCTCTACCTGTGCCTTGCGGTGGGAATCTAGATCTACTGGATCAGGTCTGTAAACTCTTTTAAAAGCCTTCTAATGTCATCCCTTGATAGTACTACTACTCTCAGCATCTCTACAGCCCTAAGGCTTCAGTATAGACTCTCTCACTCTGCATCAGCAATCACTAAAGCTGTTTAAACTTACTAAAGTTACCCTGGTTGCATCCAGAGGAAAGGACTGACTCTTGTTCCAGCAATAAAAGCAACGTTGTTTATCCGAACCCTGGCATTGCTTTCTGTAGTGGGTGCCTTGACTAGGATACCCCGGGAACTACATTGGTTAACTAGCCCTGGGGTCAAGACTACTAGCCACCAAACCCTCGAGCCATACACCGTGACAAGTGTACTCCATAGGCTATCCCCAGGGGGTTACTCCAGAAGTGTTTCATATTGTCTTTCATTATTATTCGGCTTTGGACTTTGACCACTCTCGCTTGCTGCCTGCCCTGACCTTTTGCCTGCCTGACCACGATTCCGCCTGACCCCTCTGATACCTCGCACCGTGACCTCCTGGATTTGACCTCGGCTTGTTTGACTATTCTTCGTTACCTCCTTTGGATACCGCGCCCCGTGACCTCCCGGTTCTGACCTCGGCCTGTAATTGGACTTCCGCCATCCGGCATCCTCGTTTGGGACTCCCTGCCGTTCATCAGTCTCCACCTTGAGCTGGTAATCTTTGCGCCCTATAAGTCCTGGGGGTAACCGAGTGGGAGAGGCATTACCCGCGTCTCCTACAAGCGGGGACTTGTCTATAGGCAGAAGAGGCGGTGGAGATTGGGGATTATCTGCTCAAGACAGACAGGTGTCCGGTACAGTCCTGACACATAGCTCAGAGTTGTTTACAGGTATCCAGGAAAGGGTGTTAAAGAAGAAATTGTGGTATAAGGCAGATTTTCAGCGTTATCATCAGAAATAGAGAATTTCTAAACCTTTGTAAAAGCCACACAATCGTGGCTGTCCCTGGCTCACCTCCCTCCTAACTCTGAATACATGCAGCCGCATACATTAACCTTTAGCTTAGATGCTGTTCAGAGACAAAATGCGACCGGCGAAACACTGTGTCCCCGTGTTAATAAACAAGGTCCCTTTATCATACGTTCTCTAGCCTTGGCATTTGGATGTGATTGCACTGCGGTGGGGATGGGCTAGTCAATTACATAGCCTGGACCTGTAGAAAAGCTGCCCCCAGTTCTCTAGTTCAGCATATGTGTTATAAATATTAAAAGTCTTCCAAGATTTAGGCCCTTATTTAAGAAGGGATAGCGTCAGGTAGTGGCTGGTTAATGAGAGGTAGCGACTGGTGAACACCGGACACAGCATGCAATTACACATTTATCAAGCAGAATCTGTTTAGCGACTGGGATAGCGCCATGTAGCGTCTGACTCATCATTTGCACAGCCTCAGCGAACAGCGCCGGCGTTCAGCCTTGCACAGCGCCAGGTATGACCTCTCGCTACCTGTCGCTCTCCCATACATTTCAATGGACGCACCTTTTCTTCTCTTAAAACGGGGTTTTTGTTTATTTTTTTTTTAAAAATCACAAATAATTCTGTGACCTCTTCTGACATTGAATAAGCAGTTTTTTCATAATTTTTTCATTTTTTATATATTTCTTCAGAAATGACATTACAGGTCATGTTACAAAAGTGTCATGTTACAATGTTCTACAATGTAATTCCATGTTTTCGCTTTGTTACTAATGGAAAGATGCTGGAACACAGACTTTAAAGTGGACCAACACCCAGGATTTTGACTATCCTGGGTATTGGTCCACTTCCCCGGGGCACCCCGATCGGGGGTGCCCCGCTGTGTGAAACCCCCCAGAAAGCCCCCAAAACTCACCTCTCCCCGCTCCCACGTGGCCGCGCCGTCCAATCGGCGCCGACGGACAAGCTGATTGACAGCGACGGACAAGCAGCTTGCCCATCGGCGCCTCCTGCGCGTCACTCTTGATGTGTGCGCGCCCGCGCCGGCCATTCAGAGACGGCCGGCACGGGCGCGCGCACGTCTAGAGGAGCGCGAGTGAGGCGGCGGCGGAAGCAGCGGCTGGAGAGGTAAGGTTTTTCGGGAGTTTTGGGGGGTTTACACCCCACGGGACATCCCGATCTCGGATGTCCCGCGGTGTGTGAGGTGATCGACCCGGGAATCTTATAGATTCCCGGGCCGATCACCTCAGGGTGTTGGTCCACTTTAATCACACAGCCTCCTGCGCTCTGGGCTTCAAACAAGCATTTTTCAGCGCCAGAGATTTGTGAGGCTGTTTTTTTGCTGAATATGGTGCGAGTCGGTCGCTATGAGCAGTCGCTAACATGCGCTCCCATACAGCGCTGTACTGGTCAAATAGCGACTCCTCACAATGTATTCAACACAACTGAACAGCGACTGAGTCGCTATAAAGTAGCGACCTACGGCCGAGCACAGCGACTACTAGCGGGCGCTCTGAAAATGCTGCTACAGACGTCATCTGTCGCTACCTTGCCTTAGTGATGAATCGCCCTGACAGTTTAGTCTTTTATCTGCAAATACGCAGGTGGAGGCACACGTCATGTACAAAGGAGCTGCCGATGTGGTAGTATCAAAAGCCACGCTCACACATTTGTGTGTTCGAAAAGGGATTGATAAAAAGCAATTACTTGGGGAATTATCCATTAATGTGAAAATGGTGTTGCAATTCCCACTTTAGTCACTAGATGGGAGTATAAGACCACAAATGGAAAAGAGTATTTTCCAAAGAATCTTATATGATAGTTTATGGCCACTGTCTTCATTTTCCCCCACACCCCTGAAGTGTCCCATTTTGGGAGCTTAAACGATTCTAGGCTCCTCTTGGGACGTGGAATCTTTCAGAAGAGCAAGGAATTACCCATAGGACTTTATAATATCGATTATGGTCAATATCTTAATTTGCCTTTATAAGGGGTCCCCCTAATTATTTTACAGGGTATATTCTCAAGTCACCAATGAAGAAGGATACGTGCAAGAATTCCACTAATAATTATCAGAACAGCAGTGAAACTACTAAATGTTTCAGAAATCAAAGCAACTGGAGTGGGACTCAGCACAGCTAATTAAATAATCGAATGTAATCAATGGGTGCTGACCATAGGAGACCAAAAACACAAATGTGTTAATCGTATAGTATAGCACAATATAGAACCGCCAGATCGGTTCTAGAAGGTCTCCAACAAAAGGCTGCACAACCAAATATGTAAAAATATGTGAATCTTTAATTATAAATCAGGAAATCAACTATACAAAGACAAATACACACACAAAGATTAAAAACAATTAAAAAACATATACAGCTGCCAAGAAAAAAATGGGACCTAATCTACTCCAATAAATCTATTCAATGGATCCAATAATATTGCACTAAGCCCTATTTATGACCTTCAATGTACATTGAAGTTCAAAGTGCAATTAAATGAGTACGGCAATAAGTAAAGAAATCCACATAAGGGCAAAGTGGGTAAAATAAATCAAAAGTTATATCACCATATTATGAGGTCCCAATCCTGGCCAGCTCAACTCACATCATGTCGTACCCATTAAGATGCACTTTGCACTTCAATGTACATATATGAGATTATGGTTAGAATTTGAAGCATCAGCCCTTTGTATTTAATTTTTCTTCACTCTTTGTTTTGTTTGTTTTATGAATTATTGTAATTGTATATGTAAGAAGGTTCCAGAGGAATAAAATGTTTATGATCTCAATTATTAATGAATTATTATTAAATCACTAATAAATCACTTGGATGAATGGTATCTGTGGATGTTTATCTGCCATTTATTATGGATCTGATCCAGGGCTGGCTGATACAGGAAAAATCATACAGATATAATATAAGGTTTATTTTGGTGAATTGCCTCAATATTCATTATATATATATATAT
Organism: Gastrophryne carolinensis; assembly: GCA_027917425.1. Classification (NCBI taxonomy): domain Eukaryota; kingdom Metazoa; phylum Chordata; class Amphibia; order Anura; family Microhylidae; genus Gastrophryne; species Gastrophryne carolinensis. The sequence goes on along the minus strand of CM051244.1, from coordinate 156,167,583 downwards.
ATATATATATATATATATATATGTGTGTGTGTATGTAGAGATATATGTATATGTGTATACACAGACTTAAGTAATGTTTGGGTTAGTTTCTCTTAGTAATTACTTTAACTTCAACTATTTAAATGAACCCATATGTAAGGTACAGTGTTACATACCTCCCCCTTGGGGGGAGGGGAAAAGGTATGTCCAGAGGGATAACATTTTAAGGACAAAGGACGGAGTCTTGTGCTCTCTTGCTTTGGGTCTCTGAACGGACAACATGTGAGACATGTAAGAGATTGCCACATAGGCAATATGGTGGGGATTGGGCGAGAGAGACAAAGGCCTGAGAGGGAAAGATTGCTGCATTTTTCTATGGACACTATTTACATTTCTGCTTTGTAACTTCATATCGCATTTACACCATTCATATTATTATTTTTCTGTAATGTAATCGGCTCTATTTTATATTAAATCCATTTATTGATTTTGGTTTCGGCCAATACTTGAAGCACTATAGCTGAGATCATTTTTGGATGGCCCAGTTCTTGTTAAAAAGTCAAACAAGGAAAAGAGAGAACAGTATCACAAATGGTGATATTTTACAGTATAGCACTGTTTGAGTACATTTTTTTCTGTGTCAATATCAGTGGCTGGCAGCCACTCACTGTAGAATTCACAGTTACCACTGTATATGGGTAGGATGCAATAACATCGGTAGGTCATAAATAGGGCTTAGTGCAATATTATTGGATCCATTGAATAGATTTATTGGAGTATATTAGGTCCCATTTTTTTTTCTTGGCAGCTTTATATGTTTTTTAATTGTTTTTAATCTTTGTGTGTGTATTTGTCTTTGTATAGTTGATTTCCTGATTTAAAATTAAAGATTCACATATTTTTACATATTTGGTTGTGCAGCCTTTTGTTGGAGACCTTCTAGAACCGATCTGGCAGTTCTATATTGTTTCAGAAATCACTTTATCGATTAGAATAAAAGTTCCAGACGCCGGCGGAGATGAGGACGAGCTTTTAATTGATATTTGTAATTATGATTAGTATATTTGGAATGAATTCATTACTACATTGTTTTCACTATATGCACTTTCGCACAGAATTAATTGGTTACTAGCATATATATATTTTTTTTTTATCATAGCACTTAGTTTATATATGATCAATTATGGAAAAGAGTATTTAATTCAGACTCTTAGAATGTCGGTGTAGGATTCTCCTTTAGTGTGAGCCAGGTGGAATAAGAGATATTTGGGGAACAACAGGAAACTGCTGAGATTGGTTGGAATTTCCACTTTCGTCAATAGATGGGAGTATAACACCACAAATGGAAAAGAGTATTTAATTCAGACTCTTAGAATATCGGTGTAGGATTCTCCTTTAGTGTGAGCCAGGTGGAAAATGAGATATTTGGGGAACAACAGGAAACTGCTGAGATTGGTTGGAATTCCCACTTTGGTCATTAGATGGGAGTATAAGACCACAAATGGAAAAGAGTATTTAATTCAGACTCTTAGAATATCGGTGTAGGATTCTCCTTTAGTGTGAGCCAGGTGGACAATGAGATATTTGGGGAACAACAGGAAACTGCTGAGATTGGTTGGAAGGTTTTGGGAGGGAAAGCTACCAGCAACATTGTATAGAGCAGAGATATTATAAGGAGAGGCCAGAGGGACAGACGGGGGGACTGTTCATAACCATGCTAAGGGCAGAGGCATAGCTAGGCTTTCTGACACCCGGGGCAAAGATTCAAAATGGCGCCCCCCACCTGTGTTCAGGCCTCCCTTCGGTGTCTGATGACCTGCTGCACCTGGGGCATGTGCCCCCCCCCCAGCTATGCCCCTGCTAAGGGGAAGACTGGTGTAGCCTCCCTGTGAGACACAGCTGCTAGGGCTACTACAGAGATGGGCTTCTGGGGGGTTTTACAGAGCGGGGCAATTCAGTATGCCCCAAGGAACTTTGAAGGCCCTAGGTTCTATACCCCATAGTTTACAGAACTGGTAAAGAGGTCTTCTGAACCCAGGTGCAGAAACGAGTAGGAAGACATGGCTGTGGTCAAACAGAGCCGCACTGACTTGCTGAGAGATTGAGAGGACTGAGGTGCAGGGAGTCCACACAGAGAGGAGAGGACCCTGGCAGGAGAAAAAGAACCCAGGCCCAGGGGGGTCCTGGCATTTCATGTGACAGAGGAGATATCCCTTAGGAGTAGAGAGTATCCAAAGGGACTTACAGGCCATGAGGAGGATGCCTCTGTGCTTAAGGCTCTGGTAAGGTGTGGCTGCCCTGGCCTGAGGCCCATGCCCTGCAGTAACTGTTTTGTGAGGGAGAAGTTCTTGTGTTGGAAGACTCGTGGGATTCCCCATAGAACTTTATAAGGTAGCGTATGGCCACTATCCTCATGTACCCCACAATCCTCCTCATAAGATTCCAGTGATTTGGAATTGGGTGAAAGAGCCAGAGTATTTTCCAAAGAACCTTATATGATGGTATATGGCCACTGTCTTCATTTTCCCCCACACCCCTGAAGTGTCTGCTTAAAAGATTCTAGGCTCCTTTTGGGACATGGAATCTTTTGGAAGAGCAAGGAATTCCCCATAGAACTTTTTAACATAGCTTATGGTCAGTATCTTCATTTGCCCTTACAAAGGGTTTCCCTATTTTTTTTCAGGTTATACTCTCAAGTCATCAATGAAGAAGAATATGTGCCAAGAATTCGACCAATAATTACCGAAACTGCAGTAAAACTACTAAATGTTTTCAGAAATCACTTTACCGATTAGATTAAAAGTTCCAGATGCCGGAAGCCCAGCGGAGATGGGGACGTGCAGCGCGGCACTCGGCGAACTCCCTTCCCAAAGCTGTGGGCACATAGCGGAGCGCGCAGGGTAGCATCCCTGCTGACCTAGTTTTGTATTTATATATTCAAATATATGTTTTTCGATTCGATGATCTTAATATTTTATATTTGCTTTTAATTGATCTTTGTAATTATGATTAGTATATTTGGAATGAATTAATTACTACATTTTTTTCACTATATGCACTTTCGCACAGAATGAATAGTTTTTTTTTTTTTTTTTATCATAGCACTTAATTTATATAGGATCAATTAGTTATCAGTTTGATTAATAGGGGAATGGATTTGATTGTGATAATTGTTTACAAACAGCACCTTGCACTTTAGATATATGGCTTATGACTGCATCAGGTAGTGATAATACAGGTTTATGCACCAATGTATAGTGGGTATTGCACCTAATATCTCATATATATAATTACATATTGTGGTCCAGGGAAGACAGTTTTTTTTAACTTTGTCTTATGTGTTTATGTTTTTTAAAATAATTTTTCTAGTGGCTTTAACTATGAATAAAAATTTCATATTTTTTTAACATATATCATCGGGTTGTAGTTGCTATTTGTTGGCTCTAACTAGTGTTTTGGTTGGTATTTTGTGGTGTTTTGGAGCCGTGGGAGCACCACCCAATTAAGGAATATTTATCTGTTCTGGATGGTGGTGCCCACTCTGTAGTATTAGGATTAGAATAAAAGGGTTGAACCAGCAGAAGTGGGGAGGCTGATTCATTACTAGCTCCAGCTATCGGCAGATGAGCGTCTGTACAGAGGCGCTAAGAACAAACACTAGTAGACACTGTGATCGGCTATCGGGGGCGCTGTAACAGAGCGCCTCAGTCGCTGTAGTAACCTGGCCAGCATTGATGAATGTGATGGATGTTGGGCGTTCTAACACCAGTACTGCGTTGCAGGGAGCGAGAGGTAGCGCCAGCTTAGTGCATCTGGCTCTCGGCGCTCCACACTATATTTAACAAAAAAACACACAGCGTCGGCACTCTGGATCTGGTCGCTATAACATAGAGCGCCAGACGCTGTGTGATTAAAGTCAGTTTTTTAACACATATCCACCAGTAACAAAGCGAAAACACTTGGAATGACATTGTTGTAACATTGTGACATTAACACTTTAGTGCCAGACCTGTAATGACAATTCTGCATAAAAATATAAAAAACGAAAAATGTTTTCAAAAATGACTCTTTCTAGGCTCAGGAGAGGTCACATAATTATCTGAGAGCAAATATGATAAACAAAAAACCCTGTTTAAACAGAAGAAAAGAAACATCTACTGAAATGTATGGGGGAGCGACAGGTAGCGTCAGGTAACACCAGGCGCTCTGGAAGCTAGAGCTCCGGCGCTATACACTTAGCCGCCAGTAATGATGAATTGTATGCTACATGGCGCTGTTAGAGGCGCTAACCAGAATCGCCTTCATAAATGTGGTATTGCGTACAGCGGCCGGCAGACGCTGCCTGCCGCTACCTGGCGCTATCCCTTCATGAATAAACCCCCCGAGTCTCAGTGTTGGAATTTATTTAGCGCTTATTATATACGTTTGGTCTGTGTTCTATGATTTTTATAGACTGTATGGAAGTACTGTAAACCCTCCAGTTCAGGTCTCTCTTGAAGTTACATCCCTGGCTCATTGTGCCTGATGCCCCCCCCCTCCCCCCAACCGCCATAGACGAGGTCCGCTCCATGTGACAGCCGCAGGTTAGCAGAATATCAATAGCGGCGCAGGACAGAAAAAAGGCGAATATTTAAGATTCGAATCACCTTGCCACAGACACATTGTTAAAAGTTAATTAAAAGCTCATTAAAAGCACTTTATCGTAAGTGTTCAGAAAAATTGCTTTTCCCGGGAGCCGCTGAGAGTTGCCCTATCCGCAAGGCGCTCGTAATAAAGCATATTGCGCTGCTGGGACTTTCTCTGGTGCCAGAGAGGTGGGTATTAATTTTCATGTCTCTCTTCACTTCCTCTCCAGTCTTTATTATTCGTGATTCTACAGAATTCTAATAAGACGCTTTGGGGCCTTTCTGGATCCAGATGCCTCAGCACTGCTTTAAACTAATAGGTAAGTGCTCCTTTGGATTAGCTAATAGGCTGAAATAATAAAATGGTTTCTAAATGGGTCTATGTCAGTGGTTCTCAACCTTTCTAATGCCGTAACTAGGGATGAGCGAACCGGTTCGGACGAACCGGAATTCGCTCCGAATTTCAGGGAAAATTCAATTCGGCACGAACCCGAATTTATTTTGGTTCGTGCCGATCGAATTTTTCCTGAAATAAAAAAAAAAAAGGCCGGCATGGTGGGAGAGGGCAGGCCGGCTACGCTGTCAGCGGGCGGCGGAAGCCGACCGCTGACAGCGTAGCCGGCCTGCCCGCTCCCACCATGCCGGCATTTTTTTAAAAAGCAAACACTTACCTGCATGGTCGGAGCGGGGAGGCCGGCGCTGCTCTCAGGCGCCCTCTGATGACGCGTCCTCTGATGACGCGTCCTCTGATGATGCGCCCTCTGATGACGCGTCCTCTGATGACAGCTGAGAGCGGCTCCGGCCTGCCCGCTCCCACCATGCCGGCATTTTTTTAAAAAGCAAACACTTACCTGCATGGTCGGAGCGTGGAGGCCGGCGCCGCTCTCAGGCGCCCTCTGATGACGCGCCCTCTGATGACGCACCCTCTGATGACGCGCCCTCTGATGACGCGCCCCCTGATGACAGCTGAGAGCGGCGCCGGCCTGCCCGCTCCCACCATGCCGGCATTTTTTTTTCAGATGAGCCATTCGTAAAAGTTCGATTCGGGCGAACCCGGATTTCTTGGGGAAATTCGGCGAATCAAACTTTCAAGAAGTTCGCTCATCTCTAGCCGTAACCCCGCAATACCGTTCCTCATGTTGCGGTGACCCTAAACCAAAAAATAATTTTGGTGGCTACTTCAAAAAACTGTAATTTTGCTACAGTTATGGTTCGGAATATAAATACCTGATATGCGTTATGTATTCTCATTGCTACAAATCAAAACATAATTTAAACATAGTGATTAATCATAAAAACAATAATTATATGTTGAGAAATATTTATTACTAATTCCAATAAATAACATTACACCATGGCATAGCATGTGTCGGAAACTGTCATTTCTCTGCCTCTTATTGAAATTAATAGGAGGCTGCGGTGGATTGTGTGGTAACCCAAGATTCTCGGGAGCTCTCTTCCACAAAATCCGCCGCACTCACAATGAAATCAATAGGAGGTGGATTCAATGCCGGAAAGTGCTGATTTCAGCAGTTTTCTCATTCAGAATATGGGAAAATAGTGGGAGATATGGGAGATAATTATACATTGGGGAACAGTGTGCATTACATCTTATAGTGTCTCTTATAGTATAAGACACTGTGTAAATGTCTGGTGCTTTGTGTAAGTGTAAGCTGCTTTGTGTACTGTGTAATGATTACACACAAAGCACCTTACACTTACACAGTATTGTGTGTATGGTGTGTGCACTGTTAAATTATTAACCTTTATTACACCAGCAGGCTGTTTCGCAGGTTCTCTTGGCTTCTGTCCTCCCACTGATGACATCAGCAAGCGCCGGACACACGTAATGCACCGCTATGGACTGTGGAGCGTTCCCCCCGCCCCTTAGGCCCCGGAAGGATGATGCAATCACGTCTGCGCATGCGCACAGGCATTCAGTTTGGGACGCGGATCTGTAACGGCGTGCGTTCCAGATGAATAGCGCTGCTGCAGATGGTAGCGCGACTTCTCAGCAGCTTAAGCCATCAGAAATATGTATTTTCCGATGGCTTTAGGCGACCCCTGTGTTTTGGCCGTTCGACCCTCCGCCGGGGTCCCGACCCAAAGGTTTAGAACCGCTGGTCTATGTGATATGCTTGAACCTGTTTAACATTAGTTTAGGTATCCATTAATAGACAATACATTAAGTTCTATTTTCAGAACTAGAGGTAGAAGAGCTTAGTCTCTGGTTAATTTGGAAAGGGTTAAGTTATATAAGCTAAATTACAGTTAGGTCAGGGGAAGGTGCAGAGGAAGAACATGGGTTTTAATGTAACAAATTAAGATCTCAGACTGGGGTAAACATCCTGGCACCTGCTCTGACATGTAATGGATGGATAAATTAGTCTGACCCACCATAGTAACATAGTATGTGCGGCTGACTTTAGTCCATCCACTTCAGCCTGTTTATCTCCTTCCAGTGGTCTAGTAGCCATAACTGGTAATGTTATTACATGCCAGGAGGACATCCCGGCCACTATAGATCTCCTTCCAGTGGTCTAGTAGCCATAGCTGGTAATGTTATTACATGCCAGGAGGGCATCCCGGCCACTATAGATCTCCTTCCAGTGGTCTAGTAGCCATAACTGGTAATGGTATTACATGCCAGGAGGACATCCCGGCCACTATAGATCTCCTTCCAGTGGTCTAGTAGCCATAGCTGCTAATGTTATTACATGCAAGAAGAGCATCCTGGCCACTATAGATCTCCTTCCAGTGGTCTAGTAGCCATAGCTGCTAATGTTATTACATGCCAGGAGGGCATCCCGGCCACTATAGATCTCCTTCCAGTGGTCTAGTAGCCATAGCTGGTAATGTTATTACATGCAAGGAGGGCATCCCGGCCACTATAGATCTCCTTCCAGTGGTCTAGTAGCCATAGCTGGAAATGTTATTACATGCCAGGAGGGCATCCCGGCCAATATAGATCTCCTTCCAGTGTCTAGTAGCCATATCTGGTAATGTTATTACATGCAAGGAGGGCATCCCGGCCACTATAGATCTCCTTCCAGTGGTCTAGTAGCCATAGCTGGTAATGTTATTACATGCAAGAAGGGCATCCCGGCCACTATAGATCTCATTCCAGTGGTCTAGTAGCCATAGCTAGTAATGTTATTACATGCAAGGAGGGCATCCCGGCCACTATAGATCTCCTTCCAGTGGTCTAGTAGCCATAGCTGGTAATGTTATTACATGCAAGGAGGGCATCCCGGCCACTATAGATCTCCTTCCAGTGGTCTAGTAGCCATAGCTGGTAATATTATTAAAGGCAAGGAGAGCATCCCGGCCACTATAGATCTCCTTCCAGTGGTCTAGTAGCCATAGCTGGTAACGTTATTACATGTCAGGGGGACATCCCGGCCACTATAGATCTCCTTCCAGTGGTCTAGTAGCCATAGCTGGTAATGTTATTACATGCCAGGAGGGCATCCTGGCCACTATAGATCTCCTTCCAGTGGTCTAGTAGCCATAGCTGGTAATGTTATTACATGCAAGGAGGGCATCCCGGCCACTATAGATCTCCTTCCAGTGGTCTAGTAGCCATAGCTGGTAATGTTATTACATGCAAGGAGGGCCTCCCGGCCACTATAGATCTCCTTCCAGTGGTCTAGTAGCCATAGCTGGTAATGTTATTACATGCAAGGAGGGCCTCCCGGCCACTATAGATCTCCTTCCAGTGGTCTAGTAGCCATAGCTGGTAATGTTATTACATGCCAGGAAGGCATCCCGGCCACTAGAGATCTCCTTCCAGTGATCTAGTAGCCATAGCTGGAAATGTTATTACATGCATGGAGGGCATCCCGGCCACTATAGATTTCCTTCCAGTGGTCTAGTAGCCATAGCTGGAAATGTTATTACATGCACAGAGGGCATCCCGGCCACAATAGATCTCCTTCCAGTGGTCTAGTAGCCATAGCTGGTAATGTTATTACATGCCAGGAGGGCATCCCGGCCATTATAGATCTCCTTCCAGTGGTCTAGTGGCCATAGCTGGAAATGTTATTACATGCAAGGAGGGCATCCCGGCCACTATAGACCTCCTTCCAGTGGTCTAGTAGCCATAGCTGGTAATGTTATTACATGCCAGGAGGGCATCCCGGCCATTATAGATCTCCTTCCAGTGGTCTAGTAGCCATAGCTGGTAATGTTATTACATGCCAGGAGGGCATCCCGGCCATTATAGATCTCCTTCCAATGGTCTAGTGGCCATAGCTTGAAATGTTATTACATGCAAGGAGGGCATCCCGGCCACTATAGATCTCCTTCCAGTGGTCTAGTAGCCATAGCTGGTAATGTTATTACATGCAAGGAGGGCATCCCGGCCACTATAGATCTCCTCCCAGTGGTCTAGTAGCCATAGCTGGAAATGTTATTACATGCAAGGAGGGCATCCCGGCCATTATAGATCTCCTGCCAGTGGTCTAGTGGCCATAGCTGGAAATGTTATTACATGCCAGGAGGGCATCCCGGCCACTATAGATCTCCTTCCAGTGGTCTAGTAGCCATAGCTGGTAATGTTATTACATGCTAGGAGGGCATCCCGGCCACTATAGATCTCCTTCCAGTGGTCTAGTAGCCATAGCTGGTAATGTTAGTACATGCCAGGAAGGCATCCAGGCCACTCTTGAACATTTTTTACTGTATCCATCATTACTACCTCCTCTGACAGCGAGTTCCATAGTGTCACTGCTCTTACAGAGAAGAATACCCTCCTATGTTGGTGGAAAAAGCACCTTTCCTCTAACTTTAGTGGATGCCCTCGGGTTATGGTCACACTCCGGAATATATTTATACATAGTTATTAGTCTTTTTTCTAAACTAAATAAACCTAACTTTGACAATCTTTCCGGGTACTCTAGCCCCCGCACTCCTTTTATTACCTTAGTTGCCCTCCTGTGAACACGCTCCAGTTCTGATATGTCCTTCTTAAGCCCAGAACTGTACACAGTATTCCATATGGGGTCGGACCAGTGACTTGTACAGGGTTCACATGATGCTCTGGTCATGAGCACCTATGCCCCTCCTGATACACCCCATGATCCTATTTGCTTTGGCAGCAGCTGCCTGGCATTGATTACTACAGTTGAGCTCATTGTTAACTAAAACCCCTAGGTCCCTTTCCATTGTTGTTTTACCAAGTGTTTTTTTTTTATTTAGTGTGTAATCATGGCACAGATTTCTCCTTCCCATGTGCATAATCTTACATTTATCTGTGTTCAACTTCATTTGCCATTTAACTGCCCATGCTTCCAATTTAATCTGTTTGTAGCTGCCTGCTGTCCTCTTTTGTTTTAATTACTTTACACAGCTTAATATCATCTGCAAAGATTGAGACTTTACTGTTTAATCAGTACCCAATGTCATTAATATATATATTGAAAAGAATTGGTCCCAGAACTGACCCTTGTGGTACTCCACTAGTAACGGTGACCCAATCTGAGTGTGTACCATTGATAACCACCCTCTGCTTCCGATCATTAAGCCAATTTCCCACCCACCCATCTGCACACGTTTTCCCCCAGTCCAAGCATTCTCATCTTTTGTACCAGCCTTTTATGTGGCACAGTATCAAATGCTTTAGAAAAGTCAAGATATATGATATCCAATGACTCCCCCTGATCCAATCTTGAACTTACCTCCTCATAAAAGCTGATTAGGTTTGTCTGGCAGGAGCGATTCTTCATAAATCCATGCTGATATGGAGTAATGAGGTCATTTTCCCCAAGATGCTCCAGGATAGTATCCAGTTTTTTTTTTTTTTTTTATCGAAGCCGTCGTGTGTTGAAAAGCACCGTTAACACATGGAACCCTTAAGTGAAAAGTGCGCTGCACTGAAAAACACCTGGTGCCTTCCCAAAGTAAAGGAACCGATCCCTTTCCCCGGAGGACAAACCCCCAGACAGGATCAGGCGTTTACATACCCCCTCCGTAGATCTTTGGGAACGCTTCAAGTCCTTAGGTACTAGGCAAAGCATTTCCCCCTGGACCACCAGTTAGGTTTAGGAGGAACTCTAACCTGAAGTTTAAGACTATAAAAGGCACACCTGTTAGAGATTGCTCAGATCACATTATTACAATACCAGAATCATGGCAAGCGTTTATAAGGTCCATAATAGCAGTCCATGGGAGTTCAAACGTTTCGGGGTAGAATATCCCCCTTCTTCAGGGAGGACTGTCAACCAGTAACAGAGTCATATGGCCCTTTAAATACCACAACATGGAGGAATTTCAAAAATCCCCTTCCGTCGGGACGAGCGTCGCCTGTCCAGTAGACAGATACGTAAGTGTTACCTGCGATCCAAACGGATTGCGGCTCACACAACGTCGTCTGTTACCCGGCATGAAAATTGCCAATTTCATGCCGGGCTGTTACTCTCCCCCTTCTGTCTCACTGACAGGCAGGGATCGCACCTCTCGCTATTTCAGCGAACGTCAGCTGGAGGTGGAGGTGCTTCCCCACTCAGGAGAGCCCCGACGGGTGCAGGTGAGTTATATTCTGTTTTGACCTTTCTCATTTACAGGATTGTTTCTACATTGCTTAGCTCCCGCCCTCTAGACAGAGTATTTAAACAGGAATCACCGCCGCGCCGGCTCACCTAGCTAAAGTCGCAGAGGGCGACGAAACGCGTTGGAGCCGGCGGTCTGAAATACCCTCTCCCCTGTTTATCGTTTGGGGATTGAGCAGCGGGAGTTGGCCATCTGGCCTATGTTGATTGATGCGCATTTTAATCTTTTAAATGTGAGTGTTTTATTGGCCTAGAAATAAAAAGCCTTTTAGATATAGCAGGTTGCACTATGGATCTTTGATTTTTTTCTTTGCATGATAATATTATGGAGTCCATATACCATCCAACAATTGAGAACTAAAGGTGGAGTAAAGTTGAGTATGGCTTAAAAGAGCGGGATACCTTATGGAAAATCTGTTGATTCAAAGCATTACAATACCATTTCTTTGGTAAGAGCATATGTATGGTGGTGGGATTACACAAACCCTGATTGTACAGTCACCGGTTGGATTGAAAGTTTCACTGGATACGCTTTAAAGAGGACTTCACTTTAGAATTTCCAAGCTCTGTGCTTTTGGAGTTGTTTTATTGTTTCTACATTGCCACTCATTATGACGTCAGGCGGGATTTTTGAAATTCCTCCATGTTGTGGTATTTTAAGGGCCCTATGGCTCTGTTCCTGGTTGACAGTCCTCCCCGAAGAAGGGGGATATTCTACCTCCGAAACGCTGGAACTCCCATGGATTGCTATGATGGACCTTATAAACCAACGATACTCAACTGGCGGACCCAGGTCCAAATGCGGACCTCAGCACCAGATTTCCGGCCCCCTGACCTGACAGCCCTGCACTCAGTTGCTTTTGTGGTGCCGTACTCAGCAGTGCCCCCTATAACTTGATTGGCGGTTTAATGCTTAGTCTACCCGCCAGTGTCATGACTGGCATCTAGCATTGCAATATGAAGTACTGCAGGGGTGGGAAGTAGCATTGCAAGGTACACACAAACTTTGTTTCTCTGTCTCTTTGCCCCATCCAATCCTTCCCCCCAGTTCAGCCCCATCCATCCCATCCCCATCCATTCCTGTCCCCTCAGCTCTGCCCCATGCAGTCCAGTCTCTGTGCCCCATTCCTGTCCTCCCTGTTTGGCCCATCCAATCCGCGGCCTCCCAGCTTTGCCTTTAGGTTCTAATAGGATTTTTGGACTGGGGTGCGTGGGTCAGCAGCCATTTTTAGTTTTGCTGGGAAATCTATAGCCCCTCCCCCAGTGTGCTGATTTCTAACTACCCCCCCCAGGACAGCCCTCCGCCCGGACCTTCATCTCTCACCGGATGCCTTTAAATGGACCTTTACAAGAAGTGGTTGAGTAGCGCTGTTATAAACGCTTGGCATGATTCTGGTATTGCACTTTTGTGTACCATTACCTGAACACAATTGTGCCTTTTTCACTTTTGGAGTGCCGGTTCTTTCTGTTTTTGGTCTAACGCTAAGCAGCGCTACGCGGAACGGGCACTATTGGATTGTAAGTGTGCGTTTGCCGTTTGTAACATTCAGTTCACATTATTGTAGTAACCCAAAGTGAGACAGGATGTGTGCAGGAGGAGAAGAGACCAGACTGAGAGAAGGATCCAGCCAGAGCCTGATTCTACCTTGCTATAATGGGACAAGATGCGACAGGTACACCCTGGTTCTTGAGTAGAGTAAAGACCCCAAGTGACCATTTTGGATGTTAGCTGTAACGTTGGGCAGTTCCCATCTTGAGTTTCGGGTTTGAGACCGCAGGTCAGTTGGTAAGCAGAGGACTTGTCAACAGGAACCGGTCAGGAGGGATAGTGCTTGGCTTGACGTAGGAAAAGTTTTGCTTGCATTTGGGGAGGGGGTGGGGTAATTGTGATCCTGGAGGTTAGCAGAGTTGAGCCCTAGGCCTGGGAGGGTTGCGGCCGGGTTTACGTCGGCTTCCACTCTTGTCTGGATCAAGAGTCATTTTTGAGCCTTCTACCCCTGTCTCCCTTCCTCCCCTTTTGTCTAGGCTAACTTTTGGATTGAATTTTTCTGGTTGGGCGACTCAAACCTGGAACAGGACTTACCTAAACCCAAAACCAACCACTATGTTATTCAGTGCTTCAAGGATTCTCGTCACGTAATCAAAGTAACTAAAATAAAAAGAGTTAAAAGTTTTTAGGAACTTTTTCTTATCTCAGCAACAGAGACCACGCTGATATCCATTTGTTTCCCGTGCGTGAGTCAATATTTTACAATTAACAAGATAGGCTGATTGATGGCGCCATTCAGAGAAAACTGTTGCACGCCTTGGGGCTTATCAAAGGGGATCTGTTAATAACTGCTGGAAGATGGAGAGCAGGCGCGGGAAGAGACAATGGCCGTCGGAGACGCTAGATCTTTTTTTAGAGGTAATTATCCCTTCACCGGTGGAGCTGATTGATGTCTTAGATGAACCCCAACTGCACATGTGCATGTTATCTTCCCTGCCAGCGGAGGATATATTCCTGGATTCGGGAGGCCCAGCTGCTCTTCACCACAGTTCTGCTCTTCACCACGGTTCCTCCTGGTTAATTATTGGTGGAATTCTTGGCACTTATCCTTCTTCATTGGTGACTTGAGACCCTGTAAAATAATTAGGGGAAGCCTTTATAAGGGCAAATGAAGATATTGACCATAAGCTATGTTATAAAGTTCTATGGAGAATTCCTTGCTCTTCCAACAGATTCCAAGTTCCAAGAGGAACCTAGAATCTTCTAAGCTCCCAAAATGGGACACTTCAGGGGTGTGGGGGAAAATGAAGTCAGTGGCCATAAGCCATTATATAAGGTTCTATAGAGAATACCTTGGCTCTTTCTACCAATTCCAAGTCACTGGAATCTTCTGAGGTCCCAAAATATGAGGCTTTAATAGTGTGGGGCATTTGGAACCAACAGGAGTCACCAGAGGAGCCTGGAATCTTCTGATGTCCCAAAATAGGAGGTGTGGGGGCAAATGAAGATAATGACCAGAAGCTATCTTATAAAGTTCTACAGGAAATTATGTGGTTCTTGCAACAGTTTCCAAGTCACCAGGTGAGCCTGGAATCTTCTGAGATCCCAAAATAGGAGGCTTCAGGGTTGTGGGGACAAATGAAGATAATGACCATAAGCTATCGTATAAAGTTCCATGTGGAATTCCTTGCTCTTCCAACACATTCCTAATCCCAGGAGGAGCCTAGTATCTTCTAAGCTCCCAAAATGGGACACTTCAGGGGTGTGGAGGAAAATGAAGACAGTGGCCATAAGCCATCATGGTTCTATGGGGAATACCTTGGCTCTTCAAACCGAGTCACTGGAATCTTCTGAGGTCCCAAAATAGGAGGCTTTATTAGTGTGGAGCACACATGAGGATAGTGGCTAGACTCTACCTTATAAAGTTCTATAGGGAATTCCATGGGTCTTCCAACAGATTCCAAGTCACCAGAGGAGCCTGGAATCCTCTAAAGACCCATAATGGGAGGAGTGTTGGGGGCCAATGAAGATAGTGGCCAGAAGTTTTCTTATCAAGTTCTATGGGGAATTCCTTGGCTCTTCCAGCAAATCCCAAGTCACCAGAGGAGCCTGGAATCTTCTGAGGCCCTAAAATAGGAGGCTTCAGGGTTGTGAAGATAATGACCAGAAGCTATCTTATAAAGTTCTACAGGAAATTACTTGATTCCTGCAACAGTTTCCAAGTCCCCATGGGAGCCTGGAATCTTCTGAGGTCCAGTAATGGGAGGCTTCAGGAGTGTGAGGGCAAATGAAGATAATGACCAGAAGCTATCTTATAAAGTTCTATGGGGAATTTATTGGCTCCTCCAACCAATTTCAAGTCAGCAGAGCACCCTGGAATCTTCTAAGGCCCCAAAATAGGAGACTTCAGGAATGTGGGGGCAAATGAAGATAATAATCAGAAAGTACATAGTTAATAATACGGATGAAAAAAAGACATATGTCCATCAAGTTCAACCAAGAGTGTTGGGTTACGGGGAAGTTATTTTTTATTTTATTTTTTGTTTTCTTTTTTACTGATAACAGCTAATAGTAATCTAATCCTTATTTGAAGCTGTCAGCTGTTGATTCTGTAACAAGCTTCTGTGGGAGGCTATTCCACAGATTTATAGTAAAAAATGATTGTCGCCTCCAGAGATTGAATTTCTTTTTTACTAGTCAAAGGGAGCGTGCCCTTGTCTTTAGAGAGGATTTTACCTGAAATAGTGTTTCCCTATATTTTTTGTATGGGCCATTTATATATTTATACAAGTTATTCATGTCCCCCCTCAGTCGTCTCCTCTCAAGACTAAACAGATTTAATTCTCGTAATCTTTCCTCATAACTAAGATCTTTCATTCCTCTTATTAGTTTGGTGGCTCCTCTGCTCTCTTTCCTCAGTCAGAGCGTCCTTTCTATGAATGGGTGCCCAGAACTGGACGGCATATTCCAGGTGAGGGCGCACCAGTGCCTTGTAAAGAGGCAATATTACTCACCTATCTCATGATTCCATGTCTCTATTAATGCATGATAATATATTGGTGGCCTTGGAAGCAGCTGCTTGGTATTGCATGCTGTTATTTAGCCTGTGGTCTACCAGTACCCTCAGATCCTTCTCAACAAGTGACTCTCCCAGTTTTACTCCCCCGAGGACATATGTGGCCTTCAGGTTGTTAGACCCCAAGTGCATGACTTTACACTTATCCACATAGAACTTCATTTGCCAAGTGGAGCCCAGACACTCAATGTGTCCAAGTCAGCCTGAAGCTTGTGAACATCTTCCATAGACTGCACTGTGCTACATATCTTTGTGTCATCTGCAAAACAGTGCCATTAATTCCATCATTTATGTGGTTTATAAACAAGTTGAATAATAGTGGGGCCCAGCACTGAACCCTGGGGTACGCCACTTACAACTGGTAGCCAGAGTAGGGATCATTAACCACAACTCTCTCCACACGATCCTTCAGCCAGTTTTCAATCCAGTTACAAACTGTAATTTCTAATCCTGAAGATCTCAATTTCCTCAATAAGCGTCTTTGGGGGACAGTGTCACACTGCACCATCCAGAGACCCCAGATCTACAGCCGCCCCTCTGTCCAAGCCTCTAACCACCTCCTCATAGAAGCCAATCAGGTTAGTCTGGCAGCCTGTTGTCACTTATAATATTATGGGTAGTTACATATTCATGTATATAGTCCCTTAAAAGCCCCTCAAGCAATTTTCCCATAGTGGATGTTAAGCTAACAGGTCTGTAATTGCCCGGAGAAGACCAAGAGCCCTTTTCAAAAATGGCCACCACATTTGCCTTGCACCAATCTCTTGGTACTATACCAGTTGTAAGTGAGTCTTTAAAGATAAAGAACAGGGTGGTGAGATAACTGAGCTGAGTTCTTTGAGAACTCTTGGGTGAAGTCCATCCGGTCCTGGAGTCTGATTCACATTTAAATTATTTAGTCTTGCTTGAATGATATCCACGTTTAGCTTTTTGAGTATTATACTTGGGCTATTGCTATCAGTGGCATCTCCTGTGTCGGCTCCTTGCTCCTCTCTTGTGTAGACAGAGCTAAAGAATCCATTTAACAGCTCGGCCTTCTCTTCTTCCCCAGTGACCTTAATCCCCGTTATCATTAATCAGGGCACCTACTCTTCTAATTATATATATATATATTAAAAAACGTTTAGGGTTTGTTTTGCTTTCTTTGGCCACATCTCTTTCATTTCGTGCTTTTGCTATTATTACTTTCTTACATGCTTTATTTACTACTTTATACGTTTCAAAGTGTTACAACTGAGAGCTCAGCCTTGTCATTTTTAAATGCCCTTTTCTTGTTCTTTATTGTCCTTTTAACCTCAGGCGTTAGCCATGAGGGGTTTAGTCTTAGCCGCTTATATTTGTTACCCATAGGAATAAATTGTGAGGTCTCAAAATGGGAGGCTTCAGGAGTGTGGAGGGAGGGGGTAATGAAAAAAGGTCACCCCAAATGGGATCTGATCATTATGGCCACTTAAGGTGGGCCAACCACTCCCTTGGCCAGCCCTAGGGTTTAAAAGACTCCAGGGCTAGCTGATCAAGCAACCTTGGGGCCCCTCGATTCAAGATGCCCCACTGTGTGACCCCCCCAGATCTCCCCTTATTCGCTTACCTTTTCCGCAGCTGTCCACTCACTCCAACTGCGAGTGCATCCCTGTCACCCCTCTAGCTGATGCCCACTCCCGGACCCAGCCATTCAGATAGGCTGGGCGTGTGAGCGTCCCACGCGCCTTAGGGAAACTTCCTTATCCCAAAACACTGGTCTAAAGTTATATACCGATCAATAATTATTATTATTAACATTATTATTATAATTATTATCATTATGTTTTGTTGTTATTTTAACATTAGCTTATGGTAATAATGTTTATGTTTGTATTTTCTCAGATTATTTATTAAATTCAATTAAATTATATATAATATATATATATATATATATATATATATATATATATATATATAATTGATTTCCTTTGTTTCTTTCTTGTTCTACCATTAAAATATGTATTTTCTTAAATGGTATTTTGTACAAAAATATTTTGATTTGTTTTTTTATTAGTTTTCTTAACTTTTTATCGTTATTTTTGAATTATTTTTTATTCTCACCAACTTTGTTGTTTGGTTTATTTGTTATTTGTTAAGTATTACATTAAGGTGATTATTCATCAAGGGATAGCGGCAGGTAGCGCCTCGTAGCAGCAGGCAGCGTCTGCCGGGCGCTTTACGTAATACCACATTTATGAAGCCGATTCTGGTGAGCGACTGTAACAGCGCCACGTAGTGTCCGATTAATCATTACAGGTGGCTCTGCATATAGCGCTGGTGCTCTAGCTTCCAGCGCACCAGGTATTACCTGGCGCTCAGTGTCGCTCTCCCATACATTTCATTGGACGTTCCTTTACTTCTGTTTAAACAGGGTTTTTTGTTTTTCATTTATTTTTTTTCTCGCATCATTGTGTGACGTCTCCTGGTCTAGAAAGAGTCATTTTTGAAAACTTTTTTTGATTTTTTCTTTTATTATATATAGATATATATAATATATATATTATATATATATATATATATATATATATATATATATATATATATTTATATTTATTTATTTATATTTTTTTATGGAGAATTGTCATTACAGGTCTGTCGCTAAAGTGTTAATGTCACAGTGTTATAACAATGTCATTCCATGTGTTTTCGCTTTGTTACTGGTGGATATGTCTTCAAAAACGGACTTTAATCACACAGCGTCTGCCGCTCTATGCTACAGCGCCCAGCTTTAGAGCTTTAGAGCGTTTTGTTAAATATGGTGTGGAGCGCTGAGAGTCGGTCGTACTGAGCTGGCGCTACCTCTCGCTCCCTGCAGCGCTGTACTGGTGTTAGAGCGCCCAACATACATCACATTCATCAATGCTGGCCAGGCTACTACAGCAATTTAGGCGTTCTGTTACAGCGCCCGATAGCCGATCACAGCGTCTACTAGCGGTTGCTCTAAGCGCTCATCTGCCGATAGCTGGCGCTGGTAATGAATCAGCCTGCCCGCCTGAATCGAAGCCTCTCGCGAACGCGTTCCAGCATGCGAGAGCGATGTTTAATCGCGGCCATATAAATGAATGATCAGATCCGATTGGATTGTAATGTGTATGACCAGTGTTTGATCAGACCAGGTCCTGTGGTTGCCGGCCACTATACAGCGCTATGGAAGAATATCGCGCTATATAAATATATATATATAATAAATGGTACAATAACAGAATCTTTCTTTCGTCGCATTGATCACCTGCATCACGCCGCTGCCCGCGCCCAGCAATGCACCTGCCCGGAATGTAAATTGCCCTCGATGCCCCGCTGGCCCCGGGAAGCAGCTCCTTTGCTGCGTCATGAATAATACAGGAGAGTGACCCGGGGCCACGCAGGCCGGCGCCGCACAGATTTCCGTGAGGAGAAAGCGACATATTGCAGGAGACAACAGCATTATATAAAATCATCACATCACCTGTGTCCTGATCAGATGGATGGGGAAGAGAGGGACGTCTCTGTAAATACCAACCATAGCAAGACCACTAGGGGCATTTATACGGCACCCTATGAAACTGCCCCACTGCCCACCCCACTCTGCCTTCCCTCTGAATTTACTGCCCTCCTGCTGCCTCTACTCCCCCATTCTGCCCCTTTACCTATGTACTTCCTGCCCGGTTACTGCCCAATCTGCCCTTTTTTCCCCTACCCTTACTGCGCTCCTGCTGCCTCCCCAACTCCTTCATTCTGCCCTCTTTGACTTTGAGATCTGCAATGAAATGTGAACAAGGAAAGTATCTGGGATAGATTAACCTCCGTGTAAAAAAATGATCCCCTCCTGCTGGGTCCAGTCAAAGTTCTCACCACCCACGCGTTCCGTGACTCTGTATCACTTTCTCAAGGTGCCTCTTTGACTTTGTGCTTACTGCCCTCCTGCTGCCTTCCCCACTCCTTCATTCTGCCCCTTTACCTCTGTACTTACTGTCCTCCTGCTGCCTTCCCCTCTCCGCTATTCTGCCCCTTTATCTCTGTCATTTTTACCCTCGTGTTTCCTTCCCCACTCCCCCCCCATTCTACCCCTTTACCTCTGTCCTTACTGCCCTCCTGCTTCCTCCCACTCCCCCATTCTGCCCCTTTACCACTGTCCCTACTGCCCTCCTGCTGTCTTTTCCACTCCCCATTCTGCCCTTTTACCCCTGTCTTTACTGCCCTCCTGCTGCCTTCCAAACTCCTTAATTATGCCCCCTTTGACTGTATACTTACTACCCTCCTGCTGCCACCCCCACTCCCCCAATCTGCCTCTTTACGTCTGTGCTTCCTGCCCGGTTACTGCCTTCCCAACTCCGCTATTCTGCCTCTTTACCTCTGTGCTTCCTGCCCGGTTACTGCCTTCCCAACTCCCCCAATCTGCCATTTTACTCCTACCACTACTGCACTCCTGCTGCCTCCCCCACTCCCCTATTCTGCCCCTTTCCCTCTGTCCTTACTGCCCCTCCTGCTGGGTTCAGTCAAAGTTCTCACCACCCACGCGTTCCGTGACCCTGTATCCCTTTCTGCCCCTTTACCTCTGTCCTTTTTACCCTCGTGTTTCCTTCCCCACTCCCCCCCATTCTACCCCTTTACCTCTGTCCTTACTGTCCTCCTGCTTCCTCCCACTCCTCCATTCTGCCCCTTTACCACTGTCCCTACTGCCCTCCTGCTGTCTTTCCACTCCCCATTCTGCCCTTTTACCCCTGTCTTTGCTGCCCTTCTGCTGCCTTCCAAACTCCTTAATTCTGCCCCCTTTGACTGTATACTTACTACCCTCCTGCTGCCACCCCCACTCCCCCAATCTGCCTCTTTACCTCTGTACTTCCTGCCCCGTTACTGCCTTCCCAAGTCCGCTATTCTGCCTCTTTACCTCTGTGCTTACTTCCCTCCTGCTGCCTTCCCCACTCCCCCAATCTGCCCTTTTACCCTTACCCCTACTGCACTCCTGCTGCCTCCCCCACTCCCCTATTCTGCCCCTTTCCCTCTGTCCTTACTGCCCCTCCTGCTGGGTCCAGTCAAAGTTCTCACCACCCACGCGTTCCGTGACACTGTATCACTTTCTCAAGGTGCCTCTTTGACTTTGTGCTTACTGCCCTCCTGCTGCCTTCCCCACTCCTTCATTCTGCCCCTTTACCTCTGTACTTACTGTCCTCCTGCTGCCTTCCCCTCTCCGCTATTCTGCCCCTTTACCTCTGTCCTTTTTACCCTCGTGTTTCCTTCCCCACTCCCCCCCATTCTACCCCTTTACCTCTGTCCTTACTGCCCTCCTGCTTCCTCCCACTCCCCCATTCTGCCCCTTTACCACTGTCCCTACTGCCCTCCTGCTGTCTTTTCCACTCCCCATTCTGCCCTTTTACCCCTGTCTTTACTACCCTCCTGCTGCCTTCCAAGCTCCTTAATTCTGCCCCCTTTGAGTGTATACTTACTACCCTCCTGCTGCCACCCCCACTCCCCCAATCTGCCCCTTTACCTCTGTACTTCCTGCCCGGTTACTGCCTTCCCAACTCCCCTATTCTGCCTCTTTACCTCTGTGCTTACTTCCCTCCTGCTGCCTTCCCCACTCCCCCAATCTGCCCTTTTACCCCTACCCCTACTGCACTCCTGCTGCCTCCCCCACTCCCCTATTCTGCCCCTTTCCATCTGTCCTTACTGCCCCTCCTGCTGGGTCCAGTCAAAGTTCTCACCACCCATGCGTTCCGTGACCCTGTATCACTTTCTCAAGGTGCCTCTTTGACTTTGTGCTTACTGCCCTCCTGCTGCCTTCCCCACTCCTTCATTCTGCCCCTTTACCTCTGTACTTACTGTCCTCCTGCTGCCTTCCCCTCTCCGCTATTCTGCCGCTTTACCTCTGTCCTTTTTACCCTTGTGTTTCCTTCCCCACCCCCCCCATTCTACCCCTTTACCTCTGTCCTTACTGCCCTCCTGCTTCCTCCCACTCCCCCATTCTGCCCCTTTACCACTGTCCCTACTGCCCTCCTGCTGTCTTTTCCATTCCCTATTCTTCCCTTTTACCCCTGTCTTTACTGCCCTCCTGCTGCCTTCCAAACTCCTTAATTCTGCCCCCTTTGACTGTATACTTACTACTCTCCTGCTGCCACCCCCACTCCCCCAATCTGCCTCTTTACCTCTGTCCTTACTGCCCCTCCTGCTGGGTCAGTCAAAGTTCTCACCACCCACGCGTTCTGTTTCCCTGTATCACTTTCTCAAGGTGCCTCTTTGACTTTGTGCTTACTGCCCTCCTGCTGCCTTCCCCACTCCTTCATTCTGCCCCTTTCCCTCTGTCCTTACTGCCCCTCCTGCTGCCTTCCCCTCTCCGCTATTCTGCCGCTTTACCTCTGTCCTTTTTACCCTCGTGTTTCCTTCCCCACTCCCCCCCCCATTCTACTCCTTTACCTCTGTCCTTACTGCCCCCCTTCTGCCTTCCCCACTCCCCCAATCTACCCTTTTACCCCTACCCCTACTGCACTCCTGCTGCCTCCCCAACTCCTCAATTCTGCCCTCTTTGACTTTGGACACACAAAACCCTGCACTGGCACCTCTCATCCCTTAACAATCATTCAATAACACCATCTATAATTAATAGCAATCATCTTTTCATTCATCAAAATATTAAAAAAGACATAACAAACAATACAATGCAATCACAAACATTTACAGAACACAAATCATCCCCCAGCAGAAATAATCTAATTAATCTCCATTATCCAAACTGTAACTGCAATGAAATGTGAACAAGGAAACTATCTGGGATCGACTCACCTCAGTGTAAAAAAAAATGATCCCCTCCTGCTGGGTCCAGTCAATGTTCTCACCACCCACGCGTTCCGTGACGATGTGTCACTTTCTCAAGGTGCTTCTTTGACTTTGTAATTACTGCCCTCCTGCTGCCTTCCCCACTCTGCCATTCTGCCCCCTTTCCCTCTGTCCTTACTGCCCCCCAGGCCCCAGATTATTGAGTGTGAGCAGATAACCTGCAGACCCCAGATTAATGCGCAGAGTGTGAGCAGATAACCTGCAGACCCCAGATTAATGGGCAGAGTGTGAGCAGATAACCTGCAGACCCCAGATTAATGCGCAGAGTGTGAGCAGATAACCTGCAGACCCCAGATTAATGGGCAGAGTGTGAGCAGATAACCTGCAGACCCCAGATTAATGGGCACAGTGTGAGCAGATAACCTGCAGACCCCAGATTAATGGGCAGAGTGTGAGCAGATAACCCGCAGACCCCAGATTAATGGGCAGAGTGTGAGCAGATAATCTGCAGACCCCAGATTAATGGGCAGAGTGTGAGCAGATAACCTGCAGACCCCAGATTAATGGGCAGAGTGTGAGCAGATAATCTGCAGACCCGAATGGTTCTACCTTCCACTCAAGCCTGTGGTTGCAGCAGCCTAATCTCACCTGTAGAGGGCGACCTTGTATAAGGTTCTGGGAGCTTTGCTGCACTTTCAATAATAATATAAATATCAGTAATGACTAATTATTATTATCAGCATTATTATGATGATGAATATTATTATTAGCATTACTATGATGATGGTGATTATTAGCATTATTATGATTATGATTATTATTAGCATTATTATGATGATTATTATTATTATCAGCATTGTTATGATGATGAATATTATTATTAGCATTATTATGATGATCATTATTATTATCAGCATTATTATGATGATGAATATTATTATTAGCATTATTATGATGATGATTATTATCAGCATTATTATGATGATGATTATTATAATTATTAGCATTATTATGATGATGGTGATTTTTAGCATTATTATGATGATGGTGATTATTAGCATTATTATGATGAATATTATTATCAGCATTATTATGATGAGTATTATTATTAGCATTATTATTATGATGATTATTAATATTATCAGCATTATTATGATGATTATTATTATTAGCATTATTATGAATATGATTATTATTAGCATTATTATTATTATTATTATTATTATTATTGTTTATTTATATAGCGCCATCATCTTCCATAGCGCTTTACAAAGTATATTATGATAATGATGATGATTATTAGCATTATTATGATTATTATTATTAGCATTATTATGATGATGATTATTATTAGCATTATTATGATTGTTATTATTATCAGCATTATTATGATGATTATTTTTAGCATTATTATGATTATGATCATTATTAGCATTATTATTATGATTCTTATTATTATCAGCATTATTATGATGATGGTGATTATTAGCATTATTATGATGATTGCTATTATTATTAGAATTATTATGATGATTGTTATTATTATTATTAGCATTATTATGATGATGGTGATTATTAGCATTATTATGATGATGATTATTATTAGCATTATTATGATTATTATTATTAT
Organism: Gastrophryne carolinensis; assembly: GCA_027917425.1. NCBI lineage: Eukaryota > Metazoa > Chordata > Amphibia > Anura > Microhylidae > Gastrophryne > Gastrophryne carolinensis. The sequence continues at coordinate 156,143,465 of CM051244.1, read as the reverse complement.
TATCAGCATTATTATGATGATGAATATTATTATTAGCATTATTATGATGATGATTATTATTAGCATTATTATGATGATGATTATTATTATCAGCATTATTATGATGATGATTATTATCAGCATTATTATGATGATGATTATTATAATTATTAGCATTATTATGATGATGGTGATTTTTAGCATTATTATGATGATGGTGATTATTAGCATTATTATGATGAATATTATTATCAGCATTATTATGATGAGTATTATTATTAGCATTATTATTATGATGATTATTAATATTATCAGCATTATTATGATGATTATTATTATTAGCATTATTATGAATATGATTATTATTATTATTATTATTATTATTATTGTTTATTTATATAGCGCCATCATCTTCCGTAGCGCTTTACAAAGTATATTATGATAATGATGATGATTATTAGCATTATTATGATTATTATTATTAGCATTATTATGATGATGATTATTATTAGCATTATTATGATTGTTATTATTATCCGCATTATTATGATGATTATTTTTAGCATTATTATGATTATGATCATTATTAGCATTATTATTATGATTGTTATTATTATCAGCATTATTATGATGATGGTGATTATTAGCATTATTATGATGATTGCTATTATTATTAGCATTATTATGATGATTGTTATTATTATTATTAGCATTATTATGATGATGGTGATTATTAGCATTATTATGATGATGATTATTATTAGCATTATTATGATGATTATTATTATTATCAGCATTATTATGATGATTATTATTATTAGCATTATTATGATGATTATTATTATTATTATCAGCATTATGATGATTATTATTATTAATATCATCACTCAACATGCAGGAAATTCTTAATAGGTTTTCAAGTATCCCCAGCTCAAGTTGTGAAGCTGCCCAACAATATGCACATAGCGTGTCAATTAGCCGGAGGCGCGGCGCACTCACCCTCTGGGATATATGTGTCGCTGCCCGGGACTATAATAGCTCATAGCGGGGCAACATGACCCCTGCTGCAGAGATCAAGCCGCCCCCAACTGCCCTCTGCTGGTTCCTATTGCCCTCTGTGCACTTTTAATGTTATTCAGAAATGGGTTATTGTGCCCTGTGTTATACTGCCACCTGCTGGAGGGTGAGGGGACACTTATCATTAGATACAGTGTAATATAAATATTGTTATATTTTGGTAGAAGAAAGAAAAAAGGGTTATTTTTTCAAATTATTTTTTTATTATTATTATTATTTTTATTATTTTTTTTATTATTAATATTATTATTGTTTTTATTTGTATTATTATTATTATTATAAAAACATAGGGCCTTATTCATGAAGCTCTAGCGCCAGATTGTGCCTGTAAAGTGGCAGGTAGCGCCAGGTAGCGTCAGGTAGCGGCAGATGAACGCCGGACGCGGCGGCAATTACACATTTATGAAGCCGAATCTGGTGAGCGACTGGAACAACGCCATGTAGCGTCCGATTCATCATTATCCCAGGCTCGGCGTACAGCGCCGGAGTTCAGCCTTGCAGAGTGCCACGTCTTATCTGTCGCTGCCTGGCGCTCTCCCATACATTTCTATGGACGATCCTTAGATCCCTTTCCTGATCCCAATTTTTTTATTTTTTTTTTATAAAATCTCAAAACTTTCTGACATGTCTCCTGGCCTAGAAAATGACATTTTTGAAAACTTTTTGGATTAATAATATTTTTATGCAGAATTGTCCTGACATGTCTGGTATTAAAGTGTTCATGTTACAATGTATTAACAATGTCATTCCATATGTTTTTGCTTTATTATTATTGTTGTTATTGTTATTAATAATAATAACATTACTATTATTATTTTTGTTAATAATAATAATAATAATAATAATAATAATAATAATAATAATATTACTATTATTATTGTTTATTATTATTATGATTATTATTATTATTATTATTATTATGCTCCAGGGCCACTGGGGCGTGGGTTTTGGTCCATTTTAAAAGATGAGGGCTCTATAAAACTAAAACAAATAATATTATTACTTTGTTACTTTCAAATAGTTTAAAAAATAATATTATTAATTATAATAACAATAATAATAATAATATCATAATAGAATATTACTACTACTACAAATAATACTAATAATAATACATTGTTTTTTTATATAACAAAGTAGTAGTGATAATAATAATACATAAAGAATAAAACCATTATTTATTTTTAAATAATATTACCTAGTACTACTACTATTGTTATACTAATAATAATAATAATAATAATAATGATCCTACTCTTTTTGGAATAAGTATTATAGGTAGAATAATAAGTAGAACAATAATAATAGAAGTAGAACAATAATAATAAGAGGCCGATTCATTAATAGCGCCAGGTAGCGCCAGATGAGCGACTGTAGCGTGATTTTTTCAGCGCCAGCCAGTATTCGCTGTGCTTGGCCGGCGTTAGCTTGATGACAGCGACTCAGTCGGTGTGCGGTAATGTTGAATACGGGCTGGGGGGTCGCTGTTTCACAGGTCCAGCGTTGTATGTGAGCGCCTGACAACGAATGGCCAGAGCGAACGGCTAGCTTCATATTCATCAACAAATCACGCTCCGAATGTGCTGTCGCTGTCCATTCCTTGTTTAAACCCCAGAGCGCTGGCGGCGATGTGTATTAACTAGTTTTTAACCCCTAAACAACCATATTTTTTGAATGTAACATTATACATGTTTTTAGAATCATTTTGTAATATGAATACATTAATCTCAGACCTGTTAGATCAATTCTGCACATATTTTTTTAATTTTTTTTTTTACTTAAAAATAAATCCTAACATTGCAGAAGTGGACTCCGATTTTTTGACATTAAAAAAATATAAAAAAAAAATAATACCAATTAATTATGATTAATTATAGATTGCTCCATTGAAATGCATTGGACATCGCCAGGGAGCGACAGCTCATACCTGGCGCTGTGAGGGAATTTGCAGCGGCGCTGTTCGGTCCAGGCGGCTTCATGATGAATGCCGCGCTAGCCGTCGCTCTCGCCGGCGCTAGCCTCATTTTGCTTGATAAATGCGTCATTGTGACCGCCGCCGGGCGTACTTGAGTCGGTAGTCGCCGTTAGCTGCCGCTACCTGGCGCTCGTCAGACACTACCTGGCGCTAGCCCGTGATAAATAAGGGCCTAAGAGTAATAGTAATATTTAAAATGCTATATCATTGTTGTTTCTGTTGTTTTTGTTTTTTGTATTTAATAAACAATATTATAACTATTCTATTTGTTTTTTTTATTATTAATAATAATAAAATAAAAATATACAAATTATTATTATTATTAACATGACCTATCATTAGTATACTTTTATTTATGATTAGAAATTACAAACAATATTATAAGTAGTGTAATTGCTATGGGACAATTACCACTAATGCTCTTCCTATTAATTTTTCTATATTATAAAAAAATGTGTTTTTTTAGAATGCTATATTTATTATTTTTTTAATTATTGAAAAATGTGGAAATTAATTATTATTATTATTATTATTATTTATTATTATTATTATTAGTAGTAGTACTAGTAGTAGTAGTATTATTATTATTATTATTATTGTTGTTATTATTATTATCTTTACTACTAAAAATATACAAATTATTATTATTATCATGACTTATTATTAACATGACCTATTATTAGTATTATTTTATTTATGATTAGAAAAGTAAATAAAAGTATTGTTATTATTATATTGTAATTGCAATGGGAGCATTAAAAATGACAACTACTGCTGTTCCTATTTATTTTTCTATAATATTAAAAATAAAGCGTTGTTTTTTTTTTAGAATGCTATATTTATTTTTGTTTTGATCATTTAAGAATATTGAAATATTATTATTATTATTATTATTGTTATTGTTGTTGTTGTTGTTGTTGTTGTTAATAATAATAATTTTAATAATAATAATAACAACGTTATTATTGTTATTACTATTGTTATTATTATTATTATTATTATTAGAGGCACCCACTGGCTTTCTATTAATTTGAAACAAAAGCACAGCACTTCCCCTATAGCAGCCCCTATATATATATATATATAGAGGGTGCAGAGCTAGCCCCGCCCCCAGGTCCTGAGCATTTTTCCTACATGTGACCTGTCACTTAACCCTTTCTGCACCGTAAGGCTGTGGGGTCAGGATCTGCATCAGGAGATTCTCCGACACTGTTGTGCAATCTCTGTACAATCTTACTGAATCATAGTAACTGACCACACACTATACAATCTGGTTGCGCAATCTCTGTACAATCTTACTGAATCATTGTAACTGACCACACACTGTACAATCTGGTTGCGCAATCTCTGTACAATCTTACTGAATCATTGTAATTGACCACACACTATACAATCTGGTTGCGCAATCTCTGTACAATCTTACTGAATCATTGTAACTGATCACATACTATACAATCTGGTTGTACAATCTCTGTACAATCTTACTGAATCATTGTAACTGACCACACACTATACAATCTGGTTGTGCAATCTCTGTACAATCTTACTGAATCATTGTAACTGACCACACACTGTACAATCTGGTTGCGCAATCTCTGTACAATCTCTCTAAAGTGGGGCAGAGTTCAGGGGAAACGTGCGGCTGGAATTGTTGAAGCTCCGGGAGGGTCAGTGGAGACATTTCCTGTCCTGGTTCTGGGAATTTCCCCTCCCGCTGTCGGCTGGACGGCCCGATGCAGACGGACGCCATGATGCGCCACATAGGGAGACCCAGAGGTACGCGGGACCATGTGATCGTGGGAATGATGGGAAGAACTGAAACCCTCCTGACAGAGGTAAGTGCATTACATTTACTGATTGCAGGTTGGGAAAGAGGGACAAGTGTTACATTAGGCCACGCCCCCTCATTGAGAGATGGACAGGAGATAGGGTGTAACAGTTACAACAATAGAAACACTTTGAATAGGCGAATATGCATGTTACACCTCAAAGAGAGACAAATGAGAACAAAGAGGGACATGGACTCAAAAGAGGGACAGTCCCTGCAAATCAGGGACACTTGGGAAGTATGTTAGGATGTAATAGTTACAACACTATAAATACTTGGAAGAGGCAAATGAATCATTTATTGATGCAGATCTGCAGCATAAATTATGCCACGCCCCTCATTGAGTGATGTGAAGCCACGCCCCCTCATAGAGTGATGAATGAAGCCACGCCCCCTCATTGAGTGATGGATGAAGCCACACCCCCTCATTGAGTGATGGATGAAGCCATGCCCCCTCATTGAGTGATGGATGAAGCCACGCCCCCTCATTGAGTGATGGATGAAGCCATGCCCCCTCATTGAGTGATGGATGAAGCCATGCCCCCTCATTGAGAGATGGATGAAGCCACACCCCCTCATTGAGTGATGGATGAAGCCACACCCCCTCATTGAGTGATGAATGAAGCAACACCCCCTCATTGAGTGATGGATGAAGCCACACCCCCTCATTGAGTGATGGATGAAGCCATGCCCCCTCATTGAGTGATGGATGAAGCCATGCCCCCTCATTGAGAGATGGATGAAGCCACACCCCCTCATTGAGAGATGGATGAAGCTACACCCCCTCATTGAGAGATGGATGAAGCCACACCCCCTCATTGAGTGATGGATGAAGCCATGCCCCCTCATTGAGTGATGAATGAAGCAACACCCCCTCATTGAGTGATGAATGAAGCCACACCCCCTCATTGAGTGATGAATGAAGCAACACCCCCTCATTGAGTGATGGATGAAGCCACACCCCCTTGTTGAATGATGGGTGAAGCCACACCCCTTCACTTAGTGATGGATGAAGCCACGCCCTCTCATTAGGTGATGGATGAAATTATGCCCCCTCATTGAGTGATGGGTGAAGTAGCTCACAATCTAAAAGACAACCCCGAATTCTATGATCCCAAACCTTAGGAGCTTACAATCTAGAAGAGAACCTCTCTAATGTAGATGGCCCTAGGCACCTTCCTAGGCTGGTTGTGTATAGCGCCCCCTATGTGATGTGTGTATAATTACATTGTAAATTGTATAAGCATATTCAGAGACCCAGCAAAACTTTATATCTATATATGCAGAGGTGCCTAGCCTGAGGAGCTTACACTCTAAGAGAGAACCCCTCTAATAAAAATGGCCCTGGGCACCTTCCTAGGTTGGGGTATAGCGCCCCCTTTGTAATGTGTGTATAATTACATTGTAAAGTGTATAAGCATCTTCAGAGACCCAGCAGAGCTATATATGCAGAGGTGCCTAGCCTGAGGAGCTTACACTCTAAGAGAGAACCCCTCTAATAAAAATGGCCCTAGGCACCTTCCTAGGTTGGTTGCTGTATGGAGCCCTACTTTCTAAGTTAGCTGTAACTAGCGCAGCTAGACTTTCTGGCACCCGGGGCAACAATTCAAAATGGCGCCCCCTCACCTGTGCTCAGGCCCCTCTTTGGTGCCCCCCCTGACCTGTTGCACCCGGGTCACATGCCCCCCCCAGCTATGCCCCTGAACTAGCGCCTCCTCCTCTGTAGTCTTTCAATACAATGATATTGTAAGGTGTATGGGCAGCGTCATATGCCCTGCAGAGCTATCTGCACAGATCCCTAGTCTGAGGAGCTTACACTCTAAAGGAGAACCCCTCTAATGTAGATGGCCCTAGGCACCTTTATAGGTAGCTCGGTGGTTAGTCCCTCCTCTGTAATGTGTGTGTACAGTCAGATTGGAAAGTGTATGGAGCCCTGGGCAATGTATTCAGGACTCCTGTCCCCCCAGACTGCAGACCAGAGATCACTGCCCTTAGGAGATCACACTATAAAGGTGACACAGGCCGCCCTAGGCACCTACCTAGGTTGGCTGTGTATACTGTGTGTGTACATCCATATTAGAAAGTATACGGGCATCTTCAGAGACCCAGCAGAGCTATATATCTATATATGCAGAGGTGCCTAGCCTGAGGAGCTTACACTCTAGATAAGAACCCTTCTAATGTAGATGGCCCTAGGCACCTTCCTAGGTTGGTGTATAGCGCCCTCTCTGTAATGTGAGTGTATAATTACATTGTAAAGTATACGGGCATCTTCAGAGACCCAGCAGAGCTATATATTTATATATGCAGAGGTGCCTAGCCTGAGGAGCTTACACTCTAGATTAGAACCCTTCTAATGTAGATGGCCCTAGGCACCTTCCTAGGTTGGTGTATAGCGCCCCCTCTGTAATGTGTGAATAATTACATTGTAAAGTGTATGGGCATCTTCAGAGACCCAGCAGAGCTATACATTTGTATATGCAGAGGTGCCTAGCCTGAGGAGCTTACACTCTAGATTAGAACCCTTCTAATGTAGATGGCCCTAGGCACCTTCCTAGGTTGGTGTATAGCGCCCCCTCTGTAATGTGTGTATAATTACATTGTAAAGTGTATGGGCATCTTCAGAGACCCAGCAGAGCTATATATTTATATATGCAGATGTGCCTAGTCTGAGGAGCTTGCACTCTAAAGGAGAACCCCTCTAATGTAGATGGCCCTAGGCACCTTTATAGGTAGCTCGGTGGTTAGTCCCTCCTCTGTAATGTGTGTGTACAGTCAGATTGGAAAGTGTATGGAGCCCTGGGCAATGTATTCAGGACTCCTGTCCCCCCAGACCAGAGATCACTGCACTTAGTAGATCACACTATAAAGGTAACACAGGCTGCCCTAGGCACCTACCTAGGTTGGCTGTGCATACTGTCTGTGTACATCCATATTAGAAAGTGTATGGGCATCTTCAGAGACCCAACAGAGCTATATATCTATATATGCAGATGTGCCTAGTCTGAGGAGCTTACACTCTAAAGGAGAACCCCTCTAATGTAGATGGCCCTAGGCACCTTTATAGGTAGCTCGGTGGTTAGTTCCTCCTCTGTAATGTGTGTGTACAGTCAGATTGGAAAGTGTATGAAGCCCTGGGCAATGTATTCAGGACTCCTGTCCCCACAGACTGCAGACCAGAGATCACTGCACTTAGGAGATCACACTATAAAGGTGACACAGGCCGCCCTATGCACCTACCTTGGTTGGCTGTGTATACTGTGTGTGTACATCCATATTAGAAAGTGTATGGGCATCTTTAAAGACCCAGCAGAGCTATATATCTATATATGCAGAGGTGCCTAGCCTGAGGAGCTTACACTCTAAATTAGAACCCTTCTAATGCAGAAGGCCCTAGGCACCTTCCTAGGTTGGTGTATAGCGCCCTCTCTGTAATGTGCGTATAATTACATTGTAAAGTATACGGGCATCTTCAGAGACCCAGCAGAGCTATATATTTATATATGCAGAGGTGCCTAGCCTGAGGAGCTTACACTCTAGATAAGAACCCTTCTAATGTAGATGGCCCTAGGCACCTTCCTAGGTTGGGGTATAGCGCCCCCTCTGTAATGTGTGTATAATTACATTGTAAAGTGTACGGGCATCTTCAGAGACCCAGCAGAGCTATATATTTATATATGCAGAGTTGCCTAGCCTGAGGAGCTTACACTCTAAAGGAGAACCCCTCTAATGTAGATGGCCCTAGGCACCTTTATAGGTAGCTCGGTGGTTAGTCCCTCCTCCGTAATGTGTGTGTACAGTCAGATTGGAAAGTGTATGGAGCCCTGCGTAATGTATTCAGGACTCCTGTCCCCCCAGACTGCAGACCAGAGATCACTGCACTTAGGAGATCACACTATAAAGGTGACACAGGCCGCCCTAGGCACCTACCTAGGTTGGCTGTGTATACTGTGTGTGTACATCCATATTAGAAAGTATATAGGCAACCAATATACCCAACAGAGCTATATATCTATATATGCAGAGGTGCCTAGCCTGAGGAGCTTACACTCTAGATTAGAACCCTTCTAATGTAGATGGCCCTAAGCACCTTCCTAGGTTGGGGTATAGCGCCCCCTCTGTAATGTGTGTATAATTACATTGTAAAGTATACGGCCATCTTCAGAGACCCAGCAGAGCTATATATTTATATATGCAGATGTGCCTAGTCTGAGGAGCTTACACTCTAAAGGAGAACCCCTCTAATGTAGATGGCCCTAGGCACCTTTATAGGTAGATCGGTGGTTAGTCCCTCCTCTGTAATGTGTGTGTACAGTCAGATTGGAACGTGTATGGAGCCCTGCGTAATGTATTCAGGACTCCTGTCCCCCCAGACTGCAGACCAGAGATCACTGCACTTAGGAGATCACACTATAAAGGTGACACAGGCCGCCCTAGGCACCTACCTAGGTTGGCTGTGTATACTGTGTGTGTACATCCATATTAGAAAGTATACGGGCATCTTCAGAGACCCAACAGAGCTATATATCTATATATACAGAGGTGCCTAGTCTGAGGAGCTTACACTCTAGATTAGAACCCTTCAAATGTAGATGGCCCTAGGCACCTTCCTAGGTTGGTGTATAGCCCCCTCTCTGTAATGTGTGTGTATAATTACATTGTAAAGTTTATGGGCATCTTCAGAGACCCAGCAGAGCTATAAATTTGTATATGCAGAGGTGCCTAGTCTGAGGAGCTTACACTCTAGATTAGAACCCTTCTAATGTAGATGGCCCTAGGCACCTTCCTAGGTTGGTGTATAGCGCCCCCTCTGTAATGTGTGTATAATTACATTGTAAAGTATACGGGCATCTTCAGAGACCCAACAGAGCTATATATCTATATATGCAGAGGTGCCTAGTCTGAGGAGCTTACACTCTAGATAAGAACCCTTCTAATGTAGATGGCCCTAGGCACCTTCCTAGGTTGGTGTATAGCGCCCTCTCTTTAATGTGTGTATAATTACATTGTAAAGTGTACGGGCATCCTCAGAGACCCAGCAGAGCTATATATTTATATATGCAGATGTGCCTAGTCTGAGGAGCTTACACTCTAAAGGAGAACCCCTCTAATGTAGATGGCCCTAGGCACCTTTATAGGTAGCTCGGTGGTTAGTCCCTCCTCTGTAATGTGTGTGTACAGTCAGATTGGAAAGTGTATGGAGCCCTGGGCAATGTATTCAGGACTCCTGTCCCCCCAGACTGCAGACCAGAGATCACTGCACTTAGGAGATCATATTATATGGGTGACACAGGCCGCCCTAGGCACCTACCTAGGTTGGCTGTGTGTAGTGTGTGTGTGTACATCCATATTAGAAAGTATACGGGCATCTTCAGAGACCCAGCAGAGCTATATATTTATATATGCAGAGGTGCCTAGCCTGAGGAGCTTACATTCTACAAGAGAACCCCTCTAATGTAGATGGCCCTAGGCACCTTCCTAGGTTGGTGTATAGCGCCCTCTCTGTAATGTGTGAATAATTACATTGTAAAGTATACGGGCATCTTCAGAGACCCAGCAGAGCTATATATTTATATATGCAGAGGTGCCTAGCCTGAGGAGCTTACACTCTAGAAGAGAACCCCTCTAATGTAGATGGCCCTAGGCACCTACATAGGTTAGATGTAACTAGCGTGGAGGCACAGCTAGGCTTTCTGGCACCCCCCCCCCCACCTGTGCTCACGCCCCCCTTTGGTGCCCCCTGACGGGCTGCACCCGGGTCATGTGACCCTGAACTAGGGCCCACACCATTGTAGTCCTTGAATGCAATCATATTGTAAGGTGCAAGGTGACACAGGCCGCCCTAGGCACCTCCCTAGGTTGGATGTGTGTACTGTGTGTGTGTACATCCATATTAGAAAGTGTATAGGCATCTTTAAAGACCCAGCAGAGCTATATATCTATATATACAGAGGTGCCTAGCCTGAGGAGCTTACACTCTAGATTAGAACCCTTCTAATGTAGATGGCCCTAGGCACCTGCCTAGGTTGGATGTGTATACTGTGTGTGTACATTCATATTAGAGAGTATAAGGGCAGCTACAAAGCCCTGGGAGAGCTATTTATTTTTCAATCTATTTATTACTTTGAAAGAGAAAGACAGAGAGAAGAAGGGGGAAAGAATCTAGATGGAATGACACAGGAAAGCAATGGATAGAATGTGGAGGAGAGAAGGTGAAAATCAAAGCAAAGGGAAGAGAGATAAGAGTGGGTGGAAACATGTAAAAATGACAGAGAGGAGAAAACACAGAAATTAGAAAGGAAGACTGAAATATATTGAAAGAAGAAGGAGATGAATGGTGACAAACGAAAGGACGGAATGTGTAAAAAAAAAGAGATAAAGGAAAGGGACAATAGAAAGAGATGGAAGGAATGTGAAAATAAAAGATGAAGGGAAAGTGTAAAAGAATGCATGAAGGGAATTGGGAAAATAAAAGAGAGAGAATGTGGGAATCTGGAAAAAGTGATATCTAAACTATAGAAGAGAGATGGAAGGAAGGTGTAAAAAAAAGTAGAAGGATGGAAGAAAAAGGGGTAAGATTATGTAGAATTGACAGAGAGAAGACAACACAGAAAAAAGAGAAGAAGACTTAAGGAAGTTAAAAGAAGGAGATGAAAAAGGGAAGGTATAAAAAAAGGAGGTGTAAGGAATGTGAAAAAAGACAGAGAAACTGGAAGAAGAGGGGATGGAGAGAAAGGGAAAATAGCAAGAGATGGAAAGAATCTGGAAAAGAAAAATGAAAGGGGAGTGGAAAAAGGAGTATAGGGAATTTGGAAGAGAGGGGATATGAAAAAAGAAAGGGAGACATATAGAAGGTGAAAAAGATGGGAGATGGATTGCAGGTGACAGAAGAAAGTGATGGATGGAATGTGGAATAGAGATAGAGATAGCAAGAGAGAGAGAGAGAATAGAGGAATATGGACAAAGAGAGGAAGAAACAGAGAAGATGAAGGGATCACAAAAAAGAAAGATCAAGACAGAGGAAGACAAAGAGAGAGAGAGAGAGGGAGAAGGGGGGGATGTGGACAAAGAGATTGAGAGAGAGAAGAGGGGAATGTGGACAAAGAGAGAGAGAGAGAGAAAAGGGGGGAGTGGACAAAGAGAGGAAGAAATATAGAAGGTGAAAAAAAGGAGATAAAAAAAGTGATGGATGTAATATGGACGAAAGATTAAAGGAAGGTGTAAAAAAAAGCATAAGGAACTAGACAGGAGAATGTGGAGGGTACGTGGAAAGGAGATGAAAACAGAGGGGATGAGGAAAGAGAGAAAGATGGAGGGATCACAAAAAAAAAAAAAAAGACAGCCCGGGTGCCTGTGTCTCTAGCCTTAGGAGCTAACAATCGAAAAGTCTTGTGTGTGTGCAGGGAAGGATCACCGGTAACTCGGGCCCCCGATCTGTTCCATTAGCTGACCCTGATCTTGGTGACGTGTATTTTTTATTATTATTATTATTATTATTAATATGTAATTATTATAAATTATTGCTGTTGGTATAATGGTTACATTGTATCATTATAATAATGATAATAATAATAATAATATCAATAATATGTAATTATTAAAAATTATTGCTGTTGGTATAATGGTTATATTGTATCATTATAACAATGATGATAATAATAATAATAATAATAATAATAATAATAATAATAAGTAATAATTGATTATTATAAATTATTGCTGTTGGTATAATGGTTACATTGTATCATTATAATAATGATAATAATAATAATAATAATAATGATAATATGTAATAATTGATTATTATAAATGATTGCTGTTGGTATAATGGTTACATTGTATCATTATAATAATGATAACAATAATAATAATATCAATAATATGTAATTATTAAAAATGATTGCTGTTGGTATAATGGTTATATTGTATCATTATAATAATGATGATAATCTTAATAATATGTAATAATTGATTATTATAAATGATTGCTGTTGGTATAATGGTTACATTGTATCATTATAATAATGATAATAATAATAATATGTAATAATTGATTATTATAAATGATTGCTGTTGGTATAATGGTTATATTGTATCATTATAATAATAATAATAATATGTAATAATTGATTATTATAAATGATTGCTGTAGGTATAATGGTTACATTGTATCATTATAATAATGATAATAATAATATGTAATCATTGATTATTATAAATAATTGTTGTTGGTATAATGGTTACATTGTATCATTATAATAATGATAGTAATAATAATAATATATATATCTACATATATATATATATATATATATATATATATATATATATATATTAAGGGCAGGATGTAATACTCCATTGAATTGAAGGATTATGGTCATGTGACTTCCTACACGTCCAGTGCACCAATTTAGGCCCTTCCCTAGGGCATCCCGGCTGGGGGGGGGGCAGCTCTGCCATGTTTGATTTCTTTCCGCTCGGAAGCTTTCAATCAGCCAAATATAGGCCCATGGTGAGCGGGCATAATAATAATAATAAGTTGCCAGCTGGGCCCCCAGCATTGATAAATGGCGTCGGGGCCGGCGGTAACAATGGCGCGTGCGGCACACACATCCCTCCCCCGGTCATGGAGGAAGCAGAGCTGTTTGGCTTTCCTGGCCACTTCCTGCGTCTTCTGGCTGCCGGGAGGATGTGAGGGTGCGTGCCGCCGGGTTCACAGGCCGGGCCCAATGACCCAGGTGCCAGAGACAATGCACAATGCACCGCTCCATTCACTGTCCCCAGCCAATCAGATTCTTCCCTTCCATGAGCCTGGAGCAGCTCAGAGATTGGCAGATATTGGTATAGATTGTCCCCAAGTGTGATGATCGGGTAATTATAGGGTTAAATATTGATGGGGCATTTATTAGGCTGGGGGGTCTGCTGTGTATTGACGGGGTATTTATTAGGCTGGGGGGTCTGCTGTGTATTGACGGGGTATTTATTAGGCTGAAGGGTCTACTGTGTATTGACGGGGTATTCATTAGGCTGAAGGGTCTGCTGTGTATTGACAGGGTATTTATTAGGCTTGGGGGTCTGCTGTGTATTGACGGGGTATTTATTAGGCTGAATGGTCTGCTGTGTATTGACGGAGTATTTATTAGGCTGAAGGGTCTGCTGTGTATTGACGGGGTATTCATTAGGCTGAGCGATATGCTCTGTATTGACAGGGTATTTATTAGGCTGAGGGGTCTGCTGTGTATTAACAGGATATTTATTAGGCTGAGGGGTCTGCTGTGTATTGATGGGGTGTTTATTAGGCTGGGAGTCTGCTGTGTATTGACAAGGTATTTATTAGGCCGAGGGGTCTGTTGTGTATTGACGGGGTATTTATTAGGCTGAAGGGTCTACTGTGTATTGACAGGGTATTTATTAGGCTGAAGATCCTGCAATGTATTGATGGGGTATTTATTAGGCTGAGGGGTCTGCTGTGTATTGATGGGGCATTTATTAAGCTGAAGGGCTTGCAGTGTATTGACGGGTATTTATTAGGCGAGGGGATCTGCTTTGTATTGATGGGGTATTTATTAGGCTGTCAGGTCTGCTCTGTATGGACGAGGCATTTATTAAGCTGAGGGGTCTGCTGTGTATTGATCGGTTATTTA